>JAOVVI020011844.1:0-12481 GCA_028571085.2 Nepenthes alata | reverse complement strand
TGAGTTCTAAATCTCAATATGTAATAAAATCACACACACACACACATATATATATATATATATATATATATTTGTAAATTACTATGTGGATTAGAGAGAAGAAAGTTTATTTTAATACCATTATATTTCTTCAGAAAAATCAATAATATATATATTTGTTACCCACTTTTATATAAGAAACTATCTTAGTTTTTCTCTTTTACGCAACATCCTAAGTTAGACCAATTTTTCGTGCGGTAGTTGCACTTAATGCCTTATATCGCTAAATATATAATAACTCATGCATCTCCCTTTCAAGAGAATAGCATATGTGTTAATATACATCCACTTTGGAGCATCTAGATTCCCACTAATGGACTGCTGAGGAATCATCAGGTTTGATATCTTTTGGATCATGTGCTGCAGTGATTTCCTTTACTTAATACCTGTTGGCTTGATTCGTGTCTGGATGTTGCTTCGATTAGCATGATTAGCCCATGAGTATATCCATGAATCTTTGATTATAAGATGTTCGAATTGATCACCAGTTAAATCCTTAGATTATTGTTAGTGGTAATGGTCCTTGACCAATTGATCAATCATGTGTATCTCGTGAAAAAGTTATCATCACTTACGTACAAATAGCGCCTAGGAGGTTTAATAAATTAGATGACTATTGACTTCATTCGATTCGATTATTGACCTCTCAAATGAATATTGAATGCTTGGTTCTCCAGCCTCTAAGTCTCATAAAATTTTGAGTATGCGACCATACTTGAGGTTGCATGATTCTATTAAACTTACACCATGACTATACATTTGAATCGGTTTGTTTAATAAATACGGTGTTAAAACTAATTGTTTAACTCATGATCAGTTATGGTGATATTATAACCCACATGCATGCAAATTTGTAAGTGTCAAATTATTAATTATTTTTATTGATAATATTAGAACTTATTTATATCATACCAGCATTTCAAAGTAAAAGGTATGGCATACTTCTATGTTCCTAGGTTAGTCTCTTCATCGATAATAGTTTTAAGGTCAATAGCATTCTATGTGCAAGGGATTAGGTTTTTATTTTAAAAATGTAACTTATGTGCCCTATTACAAAGTACCGCCAACATTAGAAATAATTCTTACCAAATTGGGATAGTTTATTCCTACATGCAAGTTTACTAGTTGCCTTAATATTTCTTAGCACAAGATCTCCAACTTTAAAAGTTCACACCTTCACCTTTTTGTTATAATACCGAATAACTATTTGTTGGTAAGTTACTACTTTAATGTGTGTTGCTTTTATAGCTTCTTGCAAGAGATCCAAATTCTATTTAAAGAGTTAAGAATTTTAATTTGAAACAACATTTCCCACTTGGTAATTTTGCGGTGCTATCTCCACTAGAATTATCGCTTCTATTCTATAATATAAATTAAAATATGTTTTCGAAGTGGGTTCTCTTAATTCATTCAACCAGTCGAGATGAATAATCATTTGATCTAAATAACCATTTTGTTTATTATTCGGATATCCAACTATTCAAATCTTTAAATTCACCTTTTTCTATTTCTATTCAATGATTTAAGCATTCAGTAATTCAGTCACTCAGTAGTTCAATCATTCAAAAATTCAATTGTTTGGTCAAATTCTTTTTGGATATATGCTTGCCTTTTATTATATGGATTTAAGCCTAATAACTCACTAATCCATACCTCTTTAAATGTTTATTATTTATGGATTCTATATATCAATTAGTCATATTATCCTTATTTTAGGTAATATGTCAAATGACATAAATATCCGTAAAATTAAAAAAAATATGAAAGTACAATCATGATAAAATATTCAAAAACTAATAAAATAATAAAAAAATCTTACAATGTCTCATCATGAAACATCTTAACTCTAAGATCATATTTATGTGAAATCTTGATAGTAAATACATGATATGTTTTAACTTGCTATTGAACTCCTCAATTCTAGAGCTAAAAGAATATAAAAATTAGTCAAATATTTAATAAATAATTAAAATTAATGATATTAAAATGTAATAAGATATCTCGGATAATAATACCAAATATATATATAATTAATAATTATATGTGATAAACTAATAACTGTTCAATAATCAACGTCATATTGTGACCACGACTTAAAACCACAAGATAAATTGAACATCAGAAATGTAACTAAAATTCTATCAAATCTGAATATCAATAAGGGTATATGTTTAATTAAGTCCATCTCAAAAGATGTCCCAACTATATGAGATATCTTTATAATTTTCTTAGATATTATATATCAATTTCAACCGACAACTATGTGCCTATCTTTAGCGGCTGGGTAATAGCCATGAGGTACTGATACCCGCATGTTTGATAAAAGACTAATTATATTGCTTCGGATAATCAATATTTTCATTACTCACTTGGGATGAACCCAGAGTATGTTATGCATGTATTCTCATAGGCCAACTGGGACTCACGCTCATATGGGATACGGAGCACTCAATTTCCTCAATTAGTCATATATAACACCCTTCATTACGATATCTATTGATATCTCAATGAATATTATTTTTCAGAGTATAAGCATCCCTCCAAACATAGACCTCAATCTCCTCAATGTATGAAAATCAGTTGGATAATTATATATTATATCTTGGCATCACAAGTTTCATATTCCTTGAGACCAATAAAATCACTGAACCATAAAAAATCAAACACCACAAAATCTAATTAATTAAATAATCTTCAAATTGTTTCCTCGACAATACAATCATCATTTTATTTGCCACCTCAAATAATACCAAAATACGTCTGCTACAATTACAATCTGAATACAAAGTAAAACTCACCAAATATAAGCGAGACTTCAATCCAATCCACATCCGAACTTCTTATAATGTGTCCAAAATTCACTAATATGAAGGATAATAAGTAATAAAAAACGTGAGTCAAAACACAATAAGTATTGATATATACATAATATATAACAAACAATACTTTCATTAATAGAACGAATAAAATTAAAATGAATACAAAAGCGAATAGAAACCAATATCCAAATGTTCTCAATATTATATCAACGAAAGTCTGAATGTAGTTTTGTTCTCAAAAGCATAATTCGAATTGAAGATCAAAAGTTCCAAATGTACGAGACAAATCGAATTCCCAACGACAGGAAAAGCTTGTGAATCTCAATCAAAATTTTAAATATCAATCAATATAGGTAAAATATATCAAAAATCTAAAATATGTGCAAATTAAAGAATAAAAAATTAAAAAACTAATTTAAAGAAGTGTTACATGTACTATAAAAAATATTATATCATATCACTATTATTTAGACACATAGGTAGGTCGTCTACATATTATCACCTATAGATAGGACTAAATGTCACCTTTTTTTACCACTCATGGATAATAGATGCAATCCTTAAATCTATCAGATATATTAAAATATCTGAATATATTAGTTCTATTAATTTTTTATGGTGATTTTCATAAAAATATAATCGGAGAGGGTCTCTATATTATATATCAAAAAGCTTTTTCTATATGACGGAAAAGGTCAAAGTTTCAACTCAAAAAGTTTAAATTATAAAATTTTTTTCTCAAAAAAAATCATATATCAAATTACATAACAAAGATAGAGCCTAATAGAAACATAATGCACGGATATCACGTACAAGTCCCATATATAAGTTTTTATGATTTGTTTTTACAGATATACTCATATATAAACATCATATTTCAAAATATTTACCAATTTTTTATCAAAATAAGTAAAATTCTCAAATAATAATAAAACTGAATCAAAATCTTGAAATCATTGATAAAAGCATTCATGTATGAGGGAGTCAAATAGGGTAAGTAATATTAATATGCATGTACATTAATCCACCAAACGTAAGAAAAAATAACTGAAAATGAAAATAAACCAAGAATAGGATGTAAGTATACTTCTTTCGACCTCCAACTAAATAGATTTGACAAAAGGATACTTTAAAATCACCTTACTCCTTCTATCTCTTCCTTCCTCTCCCCTTTCTCTCTCCTATCTCTTCTTTCTCATGTGAAACGACTGAACAGAGCACACCAAACTAAATCGGCCCACGAGCACCGCTTAGAGGTGCATCGGGCACCATGTAAAACCCTTCTCGTGCATAAGCGCTGCCTCGGATGCTCCCATATTGAAATATGCACTTGAGTGCCATCTTAGGTGCTCCTTGGGCGCACTCACACGGGAATTCGTGCTCATGTGTACGTCGGGCATGCCTCAAGTACTAATCTACTTCCTTCATCCGAATATCCTTTAATAATCCAAAATAAATCTGATGGGAACCGGGTATTGCAGGTAAAACCATTTGTTTTCCAAGTTGGCAAGACATGAAATCAAAAGTTCTATCACTTACATGACCTAAATAACAAGTGGATGCTAAGATCTAAACTTTAGAAGAAAATGCATGACCAAGACAAAAATGCCGTAGTAGACTTGGTTTAGAAGTTGTAGAGCGGAGGGTGACTATGTAGGAGATGATGGTGCGAATATGAAGATTGCTTAGCTCAAAAACATGTCCAACCTTATGACCTATCTCAAAAAATTGACTTTCCTATAGGTATTGTATATTACATCCGCGAGAGGAAAAATGATATTTTAAACCAAGAATACATAATTTTTTCATAGATGATAGAGAATACGATGATGATGAAGATGGCACAAGATAAGCATTTGGGAGGAAAAGTGAAGGTGTGAATGTTTAGCCAATATGACTAATATACATGTGTAATCTTTCGGCCGTGTGAATAGTTATTATGTGAGATATGCTAGCTTTGTTTAAAAATTGAGATGGATAAGATGTCATATTATTATAGGTGTTCAGATGTTCCCACGAGATTGCAATACCAGCTACCTATCCTTGCTTCTATTTCTCCTGCAACAAGTCTGCCATATCTCTTGGTAGAAGTATAAACATCTCTGACCATTATAGAGCCTGGCATTAACATTACCCAAGGAATTTACCACAATATCTAAATTATAATATCTTGAATATTCGTTTAGACTATTTTAATATTTATTATGATTTTGAGTAATTTAAATGTGATAAAAATAAATTAAAATATTTTAAAATTTTGAGAAATGATTGAAAGTATGGAGTGGCGTCTAAGGTGCACCCGTGTTATCGCTCGAGTATCGATTCGATTATTTTGAAATATAATAAAAGGATATAATAGAAATAATAATAGTAATAATATATAATATATATGTATATATAAAAGAAGGAAAAAGAATGGAAAAAACAGGAAAAAGGGTTCAGGGAGAGAGGAGAGAGTGTGAGTGAAAGGGGGGTTTAGTGTTTCACAAGTGGAGGAAGATGAAGGAGAGGGATGAGGAGGGAGAGGAGATCGGCGTATGGGTCGTCGATGGTGGCCATTTGTGGCAGCAGCGACGTTATCAGCGGCCATAGTGGTGGTGGCAGCAACAGTGCAAGAGTGAGCCGTGCATGAGAGAGAGGAGCTGTGCGAGAGAAGGGGGCACGGCGAGGGGAGAGAAGGCTCGCCGGGAAAGGAAGTGGCAGCGATGGTTGTCACTGGGAAAGCCGACAATGGCCTTTCGAGGTGGCAGGCAGCGGCAGCAGCGCGGGAGGCGCCGCAGAGAGGAGGGGGCTATGCTCGGGGGGCGTGCATCTGGTTGAGAGAGAACGGCCTGATTAGGATGTTTTGGGATGTACTTTCTCTAGATCTGTAAAATATAAGGTTAAAACAAGTATCTGTAAACCTCCTTTTTGGTAAGATTTAGTATCTGAATTATTTTAGATACTATTTAAAATTTTTTACTAACATGTATATATTTTATACACCTGATTTATTTATTCTGGACATGTATGTGTAGTTCATTGGATATTTTAAAAACATTTTATACTGATTTTATGATTTTGGAGGGTTTAATATCTTTTTAAAAGTCTAAAAAATTTATTATATACTGTATGTTTTTATATCAGTATATTTATATGAAAATAAATATGAAATTTGTGGATGGTAGGGCTTGTCGGTCAATTCAATTCACGGGAGGAGGGACGTCGGGGAGGGAGTGCCTAATCTGTTATGTGGTGGAAATGGAGGTGGCGGGTCGAGTATCAAGCGGTTGCATGGATATAACGGAGGAAGCAATTTCAGGTTGTGGTAAAGTAAGATGAAGAGCGGTTGTAGCGTCTAGTGGAGATGGAAGCGTTTTGAGTATGGTTTGGGTTGGGACTTGCGGATGTGGTTGTGGATTTGTGGTCGAAATGTGCTAAACGCGGTGGTGGATGGAAGCATCGGTGGATTGACAGCGTATAGCGGTTGTGTCTCGACTTGAGACAAGGGATGAAAAATTTTAGTGAAGGATTTTAGAATTTGCTCAATGGTGGGAGTTTTAGAGATGATACCTGATACATGTTGCTGTACAGTCGCCTTCAACTCCTTGAACTCCTTCAACATTGCTAGTAAGATAGGGTTTCATTCACTATTGTTGAGCGATGGAAGGATGTCAGCAATGGCGTGCTGCGTTTGTTGGGTTGGGGAAGTAAGTGCTACAATTCGTGCTGTATTTTGCCGGATAATTGTCGCAGCTTCCTTCATCTCCTTCGACAACTTTGCAATGGAATCTTTGAGTGCCGTCGGTTCTTCAATCGTCAACTCCTCTGCCATGTTTTAATGAGAGCACCAATGATGCGTACTTCAATGGCCGTGGCTGGTAAATTGAAGTCGGAGACGAGGAGAGTAGAGGGTGAGGAGAAATCAAAAGGAGAAGAAGAGTAAGGGCGGGGACTTCTGCAGAGGGACGAGGGAAACAAAGGGGAAAATCAAGAGAGAGAGAGACAGCAGGGAAGGGAAAGAGGACGCGAGCGAGAAGGAGGCAAATTATCTCTTGTCATTCCAATGTAGCAATCTGGTTACATATAGTAATCTACCAACTAATTTTGTTGGACACCAACCAAACAAAATAAATAATTATATATAAACCCTAATTATGTAACTAATTAATTAATAAAAGACATTTAACAAAATATTTAATTAATTGGATAATATATAATTCCTATAATATATGTATTTAATAAAGCCAGTAACATTGGATCCAAGGCGGGAGGACCACTAGCGCTGAGCCTAGCATTGAACTGGCGTGACAACCGCCTTCGATGGTGATACTACATGAGCAAAGTCTAGCAACGACGAAGTCCGGAGCCGATCGTGTTTTAGATCCAGATGTGCCGTCCGATTTCGGTGGCGATATGAAGTGAGCAAAATTTGGCAACGATGAAGCCGGAAGCTAATAGTGTTTTAGATAAAGATGCGACACCCAATTTTGGTGGTGATACGAAGTGAGCAAAATCTGGCAACGATGAACTCGGAAGCTGATGGTGTTTCAGTTCTCGATCTGACACCGATGGTGATGTATGCCGATACCGGTGTACTGAAGGTGGTGTACGCCAATGGCGATGTAGCAGAAAGTGACAATGATATAAATATTATATAGTAATATAAATTATGTGAAAACGCGCACACTCGGTGCAGTGTAGAACGAATTTGTACTGCTTATCAAATATCAACCACCAAATTCAACCATCAAATTTGTAAACAAAAGAAACATGATACCAAATCTCTTTTTTTCTTTTTTGCCTTTGTGCGTCATTCATTGTATAAGAAAATAATTTTGGATACCTTAAAATTATGTGGGCATGACTTTAAATAAGAAACAACGCACAAGTGCCAATGAGACGCACATTAGGCATGACCTTCATAAACAAACGGCATATAAGCACCCTTCAAGCACATGTTAGGTGTAAATTTTCTGGACAAATTATGTACATGTGTCTTTTAGACGCACATTTGGCGTCACTCCTTTAGGCAAACAGTGTACATACATCCATTAAACGCCTATAATGTGCCACTATATTGACTCTTAATTGACAATTAGTCGACCCTTACATAAATATTGCACGATCATTTAATTTCTTTTATCGTTCGAATGACTCTTGATCGACTCTCAATTGAACTCGAACGGGTATTATGCAAACCTTGCTTGACATTATTGTCCAAGCATTACACATGTAAATATTGGGCATCTTCCGAATGATCATCCATTTGCTGTAGTATCTATACAGAAGTAACTCAAAACCTAATAATATTGTCATATATTTATATGTTAACATTTTAATATATGTTAACAACTATTAATACCTAGTAAAGATAACTTCTACTTCAAAATTATATCTATCTGACTAGTGATGTCTCTAGCTTTTTCCATTGACCACCTATAACACATTAATGTTTTGATTTGAATTAATTGGACTCTCGATCCTGAAAGTAAGTAATGAGCTATTAATTACATATAAGTTTAGAATAACTTCATATTGAGATTGAATGTGTTGGATTTATAAAGTCATCGAAAAGGCATTTTCGTAATTTTTTTTTATTGACAAGTAGTAATGTAATGTCTTGTTTTTACTTATAATTTATTATATTATTATTATAATTTTAAATTAATTTAAAAAATAATTTAATAATAATAATTTGAGGAAAAAACAATTTGAGGGATGAGGCTTAGTGTTTGATTGGTACTTATCTCAAGCTGATGTGCGCCAATTTAGGGGTGTTTGATATTTGCCTATCCGACGCTAGTGCGCCAATTTAGTTATAAAAGACTTGCATGCTCATTGTTTAGTCATTTTGGAAGAAAAAGGAGAGAAAACGAGAGGAAGAATATGAGAAGAGAGAAAGGAAGGAATGATATTTTAAAACCTTTGGGAGTTAAATTTATTAAATTAGAAGGTTAAGACAAATATTTTAAATTTATTCTTTGGTTTATTTTAAAATTTTTTTATTGTGTTTACATTTCTTATTTTTGATATTTATATACATATGGCCCTTTAATTTTTTTTACTTTAAATATTATTATATGCTTGAAATTTTTACCAAAAGTTTTAAAATTTTTAATATTTTTGCTGAATAATTTAAACTTTTATTCAATTTATTAAAAATAAATAAATATTTAAAATATTACATTCATATACATGAATATTTACAAAATAAAAGTTATAAAACTTTTACATTTAACTTTACATGTAATGGCTCATATAAGTGCCTAGATTTATGCTCTATTTTGTATTTGTGTTATGTAATTGTGCTTCCTTGTGAGGTTTCGGATTTTAAAATATAATAATTAGAAGACAATTAAGTTAATATAATTAAAATTAGGTTTAAGTATATGCAGAAAAGTAGCTTCGAAAGTAAAAGAGGAGATTGGAGGCCCGACACCCGAGTGGCACCTGAGGCGCGCTCAGGGCATGTTTGGTAGAATGGCCGTGCCCGAAGCGCGTTTAGCAAAACCTCATGCTAGAGGCTTGCTCGGCGAGGGCTAGTTTGATTATAAAAATATGTTCGGGTTTTTCATGCATTATTTGCAATGGTCCAGAGAGAGAAGAGAGAGAGAACATGAAAGAGAAGAGAGAGAAGGAGGAAATTAAAGCTCCTGAGTTCAAATTCGACTTAGAGCTAGTTAGAAAAGTAACAAATTTGGTCAAGACAAATGCACTTATACCCTTTCATTTCTATCTTTTTTCTTTTTGTCCCTATCACTTTGGGTATTTTTATCCCGATATCAATTGATACTTTTATTTTTATGATACCCATGTATTGAGTATGCATATATTCTAAATTTATGTCTGATTTGTAAGATTTGTGCGGTATTTCGTTCCACAAAACCCTAGCCCGCGCCCCTTGGCTTTTACTCGTTTTAAATTGAGATTTATGTATGATTTGAAATCCTCCTTTTCCTTCTTTTTATCTATTCCTCTCTTTCTCTTTTTTTCTTATCTTTCTGTCTCTGCCCTCAAAGCTTAATT
Organism: Nepenthes alata; assembly: GCA_028571085.2. Taxonomy (NCBI): domain Eukaryota; kingdom Viridiplantae; phylum Streptophyta; class Magnoliopsida; order Caryophyllales; family Nepenthaceae; genus Nepenthes; species Nepenthes alata. The sequence goes on along the minus strand of JAOVVI020011844.1, from coordinate 2,615 downwards.
GTAAATTAGTTAAAATCAACCAAATGACCTATTTATACAATATATGCCAAGTATAATACAATGTTAACGAAATGCAATTATAATTACTCGAAGACGTAAAAATTAATCGACAAACATGTGATAAGGAGTATCTAAATTTGGCTACCGTTGTTGTGTTGCTTTGGGATGAGATTTAGGGAGGAAATTCTAAGTATCTTATGATTCTACACTAAACTAATCCTTGTTTCCAATGAGGTTAATGCATCATCAATGATTTGTGGCATTTTTATTCTCTCAGTTGAATCCTTTATAATCACTTGGGTAGGTTCGAGCATTATAATAACCCACGACTTTTGTTTAGTACTAATAAAATAAGATATACTTTTATAACCTTAAAAATAAGAATAATAAGCAAATGAGTTTAATAATAATTGGATAAAATCTTACAAGTCAGCTTTCGAACAATAACAGGAGGTTATAAGTTGTATCTTAGTAGTGAGATTCATAAAATTGTTGAGTTGGTGATTATTATTTTTTGGTTTGTGTTGTCTTAGATCACATTAGTGACATTTTTTACATCCATGGCTGAATAAATGAGACTGTATAAAAATAATACAATCTTTAAAAATATAAAATATATAAAATTATAGTGTAATCTACAATTGTCTAATATCTAATTCATATCTTGACAGATTAAAATCTTTGTTCATGGATGTATGGTTCTATAAACAAGGTCTGTTGAGATATCGTAGGATATCGTAGTGAGGAGTGCTGGATTTGCCATGTTGGTTTAGTATCTTGCCTTTGTTGTTGAAGATCCTGTTCGGATCTTAGGGATACGAATATCTTGCCTTTATGACCTTGGGAATACAGAGATGGTGTATTTCAGATCCATGTGGGCATAGATCTCGATTGGATCATGAGAATGCGAAAGTGATATATCGAGAATATGGTCATGTGGACATGTAGATTGAGTAAGATATTTACACACATGAAGTGACATGGTCATGCGGATCGTTGAGATGGTGGCATGTTAAGTTTGAGAGTATCAGTTATCTCATGGAATTTATCAAACATTTGGTGGCGGATGAATAGACGTTGGTTTACATTGATAGGATATGATCTAAGAAGATTGTTGTGATATTTCATTGGTTGTGACCTCCATTAAGTTCGGTAGAATCTATATTATTATTGATATTCAGAATTGATGAAATCTTAATTACATTCTTGTTGTATGGTTCCGGTAATAACCTTTGGTAGTAGCTTTTTGTAGCTCTTAAATTGTACTTTTGATGTAGCATTGAATCTTAAATAGTTAATGATTGGTTGCATATTATTATTCATTGATTATTATTGTCAACTATATCACTTATTAGGTTTTTAATTCACCATTATATTTTTTTAGCTCTAGAATCGAACAAATTGATAATAAGCTAGTAAAGATCCTGTTGTTATTCTGGATATTTTAGGTAGAGATAATTTTAGAGTTTGGAAACTCTTTAATGAGAGATTGTAAGACTTTATTTTTGTTTTATTAGATATTAGATATTTTGTTGAGCCTAAATTCTTTTGACTTTTATTTTTATTATGAACATATATGTCATTTTATATTTGAGGACTTCAAAATTGTGGTCGATGCGGTATTATAATGGTATTTATGATGAGTATTGATGGATCGAGCATTTTCACGTGGTTGGTTCGAATTGAGTTGTGTGTTTTAGATCTGGGCTGCCACATCACCGATCAACAATATATTAGATCTCTCATTGTTGATTGTTAGTCAAAGCATACAATAACACAGCTGTCGACCTATAGTTGGCGATGTCCTTAATGCTCCTAACCCTGTCACCGATCATTGTTCTTTAAATTTTGGATCACTTCATTGTAAATTTCACAACCAATGAATTTATTATCTAGTTGTTTACTTGATTTCGGCGTGAGAATTTCCTTAAACGAAATATCAGAGGGGCTCAAGAAAACAGCACCTGATGGGTGCTCACTCGCATTTTGGACAGTATTAGTGCGCTGAAGGGGTACTCATGCGCCGTTTTTAATAGTTCTTCAAGATCCCGTGCACTAGAAGGACCCATACGTGTGGCTTACCTTTTAGGTGTTGTGCCTAATGTATACCCAATGGGTGCACGTGCACCAGTACCAATTAATAATTTTCCTTATACAATTTTAGGGTAAGGTTTTTGAGAAATTTTAATACAACAAGCATCTCATGATGATAGAAAAGAGATAAAAGATAAGAAGATGAAGTTTAAGGTATCATGTTAAAGTGCGACTTGAATTTTATCATTCAACAAGCTTGAATATATTATTCTAACATTGGCCGTATGACGTATTATTGATTTATAGCTGGTTTTCTCGTTATATTATATTTTTATAGATTGTTAAGTATATTGAGATTAATATTAATCAATTATTCACACAAGATATCGTGAAAGACTCAAAAGAATTATTTGTAATCAAATATTCATAGTGATTATTATTTAAAGGTTATCATATAATTTTTTTATTAATTAAAAATATTTTTTACATTATATATATATATATATATATATTAAAATTTAGTTTTAAAACTTATGACATATATTAGTATTTAAATAAATCCTTGAAAGTAGAATAAAAAT
>JAOVVI020011843.1:0-12482 GCA_028571085.2 Nepenthes alata | reverse complement strand
ATAGATTTTGTTGTTGGGCAGCCTAGGATGGGTAGGAACCATGATTCAATTTGGATGATAGCAAATTAGTTCACTAAATCAATACAATTTATTGTCATAAGAGCTATATTTTTAAGAAATCACTTTATATTAATGAAATAATGAGATTTATGGAGTGTCGGCGTCAATTGTGATAGATCAAATTTGAGATTTGTACCCAAAATTCTAGAAAATTTGCATGGAGAATTAGATTATACCTAAAATTTAGTTTTTTTTTTTTTTTGCAAACGGATGGACAATAGAAATAAAATATTTAGATTTTAAAAGATATGCTCAGAGTTTCAGTTTTGGAGATAAAAAATAATTAGAATGATTATGTATCGCTAGTCAAAAGTTTGCATATAATAATAACTGTTAGTAGAGTATCGGTGTAGTACATTTTGAGGCCCTTTGTTGAAGGAATGGTCAATTCCTAATCAATTGGGAGGAGATTGCATACCAAAGACTTCTTAGTCCTAAGATAATTCAAAAATCTTTGGAGAAGATTCAACTAGTCTAAAACTGTTTGCAAGTGGCACAAAATTGACAAAAGGATTATGCAGATAGTAGAGGGTCTAACTTGAGCTTTGATATATGCTATCACATAATTCTAAATTTATCCCCAATAAAAGGAGTTTCAAAGTTTGGCTTGAGAGGAAAGTTAAAATTAACGTTTATGAGATTATTTGAGGTCTTGTAGTGAATTGAAGATATATCTTATAGGCTAGCCCTATCATCTGATTTATGAATTTTCATTATAAATTTCACATCTCAATGCTTTCAAAGTATGTATATGATCTTTCTTATATTATGGCATATGAACCTTTGAGTATCAAAGTCATTTCTTTAGTGAAGGTGTTGGAACCACTCATTTGAGAAAGGCGCATGGCAACGTTAAGAATTTTAGCAAAAGTATCCATTTCGTTCCCTAATTGAGGAATGTTGATTTCGAGAATGGTTTTTTTCAGAGGGAAGAAATATAGAACCAGAGTATAAATATTATTTAATTATAAGCAATTATGGGCTAAAATGTGTTAAATTTGAGAAAAATATTTTGTTAGTGCAAACCACAAGTGAGCCATGGGTTGAGTGCTGAAGCCAATACACTCTAACAACGCATTGACAAATTCAAATCACAAGTGAGCTATGGCTTAGGCACTTAAACGGACACACCCTCCCTCCTTGGCAGACGTAAATGAGGGTGATAGTAGGTTGCTTAAGTATTCAATTTATTTTCTCTTGAAACTCAAAGAGAAGAGAAAAAAAAGAAAGAGAAAGATAATTTGAGTTGGAATTAAGCAAATGTTTGGTAAAATATTATAAAGTAAGTGAATTTTAAGCTGTTTTTATCACTTTGTTATTAAATTTTCTAAAATTCTTCTTGATTCATTCTCTAAAAGTCACATACATATGACCTTTCATGCTTTCCTTGAATAAGACTTGCATACAAGACAAAATTATTCATAAATTATAAGATTTTAAAAGATGATACCCTAGTTCGAGTAATTTATTGAGAATTATTAAAATTATTGATTGTATTACCTCACATGTTAACTTTTATGAAAGGATTTTGTAGAAGCTCTAGAACAAAGTCTAATCAAATATTTTGCTTCCAAATTCTAAAATTTTATTTATTTGTGTAAAGTTTTTGTTTTGTTTAAGTAAAAATTATTATGGAGAATCAACGACATATATTTAGATATACCATAATATATTAATTAATAAAAAAAATATCGTGTATTTAATATTTACAAATTAAAAAAGTAACATTTGTCCCTATCTATAGATATAAAATATAGTCAACCCACCATGGACTCTGAATAATGACATATGGCTTGATCTATGGGGTAAAAATATATAGTTCAACATTTAATATTCAACCCCATTGGTGACACTTATTACTAACTCTTGGTTCTTAATTTGTACATTTCACATATTATAATTTGATATATTTTTCCGTCCTCATATTTTCACGGAAAACTATTGTTATTTTTAATATTTTGCCACATATTTCTATAAATATATATTATGTTGAGTCTTAGCTCATTCTTATTAAATTCAGCATATTTCAAATAAGTAAGCATATTTTGACTAAAGAAGTTTTCCAAAGCATATATGGTGGAAGGTGTTTAAATTGTCTTATAGGCTTTTATAATGGAAATGGAAACAATTTGGATTATTTCCACTGTTAGCATGCTTTTATAATCTTGATACGATTGTAATAGCCGGTGGGCCTTAATATTTTGGGAGTGTTAATGTTCACTTGGATATCGACTAATTATAAAACTTCCACAATGTTTTGATATTATTAGTAGATACAAGAGTTTAGGGCCAAATCAGAAGCTTCTGGCCAAATTCTAAGATAGGTTTATAATTTATTTAGATGTGTTTAAGGATATGTTAATGATATATGCAATGTTCCAATTTTGGTTATGGTATTTTATTTTTGACTATTATGTTTTTTATTTTGGATCATGACAAGTTATTCATTATCCATTTCCAACTTAACAAAATCTTAGAGGCAATAAAATTTTCATTGGATTCCTTACACCTAGTTTCAACCGAACCACAAATATGAATATGAAAGGAGCTAGGCCCCTGCATTTTTTTTTATGCCACCGGTTGTCTGCGGATCCTAACTACCAACGCCCACTATAGCTTTCCCCTGTTAGGGTAGATGGCGTTCAACTACCACCACGAACAAATACAGTAAAAGAAATATGGAAGAAAAGAATAAACATATGAATTTTACGTGACAAATCCTTTTCAAATAAGAAAAAAATCACAGGACAACCAATCCACAGAACTAATTTCACGATGTGAGGCTAGGGACAATTTTTTCACAATTACACAGGCACAAAAGAAAGAAAAAACCGACGAACAGAACACAAGCAATACAAGAGACGCACTATGTTTTTCTCACAATTCTCTCATTCTTTTACCGTTTTTCACTCTCTCTATTTTTCACACTTAGAAGAAAAAACGCCAAGTGCCTCTCAACTTTTCTTTCAATACAGACGCATATATTTAGCAAATTTGAGGAATATTCTATATCCTCTGACAAATTCTATCCTTACCAATAATATGAATATATTTAGTACAAAACCTGCTCCTTCATAACCGCTTGAGATCACACATGCTCAGAAAAGTTTCTAAGTTAGTGCCCTTCTGGATTCCCTGGCGAACTGCTAACACTCCATCGTCTGTATTCTTCACAAGGCCGATCAACGTCCCTATTTATCGTCCTCTCCACATGGCCAATCAACGCCTCTGTTGACTGTCCAATTTTCCTTTCGAGATCCTTTAGCAATATTGGGCAGCTCATGCTTTCAACCAATCAATATATTGATCGGTCATATTACCCATCTAAAAGTTTTCGGTCAACGATGTTGACCAAAATTCCTTCTACGTATCCTATACATAGTAGCACATAAGGTCCACATGCTCCATCCAAAGCCTCTGGTCATAAAGACTTTCACACAGGATTGACCTCCAATAAACTTTCCCTTACGACTGTGAGAAAGTAATATCTGTCAACCCAACCAAATTACATCAATTTTATTTTTACCATTTGGTAGAATCTTGGTCGTCATATCTATCCAATTTTTTCAATACCGACCTTCTCCAGTGACAGCAAACTGATTTCAAGTACATTTCTTACCTAATGGTATCGAACGTCAATGTGTTTCAATCTAGAATGAAATGAGGAGCTCTTACAAAGATGTATGACACTTAAACTGTCACAAAGTACCTTATACTTTTCCTATCTCAAACCCAATTCTTGAACAAACTTTCTCATCTATAACATCTCTTTAAAACCTTATGTCACTACGATATACTTGCCTCAGTAGTTGAGAGAGCGACGCACTTCTGCAGCTTGGATTGCCAAGAAATTACACCTCCAGCAAACTTCACTAAGTACCCTGAGGTAGACTTACGGGAGTCAATGTCCCCAACCAGATCAACGTCCAAGTAGCCCACCAATCGAGGCTCGTCACTTCCAAGATATAGGCACCGTTTGGAAGTTTCTCGAATGTATCTCATGATACACTTGACCGCGGACCTGTGCTACTTTTCAGGGTTTGATAGAAACCGGCTAATTTGTCATTAGCATGTGCTATATCTGGTCTTGTACATACAAGAACATACATGACGCTTTCCACAACTAAGGAATACGAAACGCCTCTCATGTATCCCTTCTCTTCATCTGAGGATGGACACTGGTAAGTGTTTAACCTGTGGTGGTTTGCCAACTGTGTGTTCACAGGCTTAAATTTAACCATATTGAATCGTTAGAGTACTTTCTTAATGTAGCTCTCTTGAGACAGCCTCAATTTTCTTACCTCTCGATCGCGTATAATTCTAACGCCAAGAATTTGTTTCACAGATCCCAAGTCCTTCATAGCAAACAACTGCCCAAGTTGCTCCTTCAACTCCTTTATCCGATCATAGTTGTATCCAACAATCAATATATCATCCACGTATAGAAGAAGGATAACAAAATTATTCTCAGAAAATCTCTTTGTAAATACACAGTAATCACAAGTACGCCATCGGTATCGTTAACTAACTATAACCGACTCAAATTTTTTATACCATTATCTAGGAGCCTGCTTCAATCCATACATGCTCTTCCTTAGACGACAGACAAGTCGTTCCTTCTCCTTAACCTTGAATTCTTCCAACTGTTCTATGTAAATTTTCTCCTCAAGTTCACCATAGAGAAAAGTCATCCAGACATCTATTTGTTCCACCTCAAGATTCTGAGTTGCAGCTAAGCCCAACACAACCACTATGGAGAACATCTTCACCATTAGGGTGAAAATCTCATCAAAGTCGACTCATTTTCGTTGACTGAATCCTTTCACCACTAACTGTGCCTTATACCTCGGCTTCATGGTATTCATATCCATTTTCAATTGGAATATCCACTTATTCTTGAGAGCCCTCTTTCCTTTGGATAACTCGACCAAATCAAATGTGTGATTTTCATGGAGAGAGTTAATTTCATCTTTCATGGCTTCCAATCATCTCTCCATATTCTCATCCTCCATAACCTCTTCAAATGTCTCTGGCTCTCTAGTATCAGTGAGTAGAATATACTCACTGGGAGACAAACGGACAAATGGTCGTCTATTTTGTGAGGAACGTCTGACAGGAACGTTCTCAGCTAGTAGAGGAGTAACTTCATCCTGGTGCCGTCAGGGCCTCATTCTTATCCTCGGTTAGATCAGTGTCAGTGTCCTCGTCCTGCAGTGCCTCCAGACAGACAACTTTAATACTCACCCTATCCGTCCGGTCAACATCACACTTGGTCTTCCTGCTAATAGTCATGATCATTCATCTTCAACAAAGGTCACATCCCTTGACTAGACAAGTCTTCTCTTAGTTGGATAACAAAATCGGTAGCCCAACTCATCTTCTCCATAGCACAGAAAGACGCATTGTATCATCTTTGACTCCAACTTGATCCTTTCATTTTTAGAATATGAACAAAGATTTTGTATCCAAATACCCGTAGATGGTCATATGATGGCTCATTACCTGACCATAACTTCTCCAACACTTCACCATTCAGAGATTTATTGGGCGACCTATTTATAACGTAGGCCGCCGTCTTCAGCACTTTGGCCCAAAAAGATGTAAAAATCTTGGCTTTCGAAAGCATATATCATACTCTCTTCAAAAGTGTAAGTTCATCCACTCATCCGTTTTGTTCAATTGTGACGTCTTTGGTGGTATTTTTTGATACCTGATATCATGTGACTGACAATAGATATCAAAAAGCCCTATGTACTTACTGCTATTATCACTTCGGACGGTCGTTAGTTTCTTCCCCGTCTGATACTCAATTTGAGCATAAAATTGCTCAAATATACCGATGACTTGGTCCTTGGTCTTCAGTGGGTAAACCTATAACTTTTTGGAATAATCGTCAATGAAAGAAATAAAGAATTAGGCTCCACCGAACGACTTCTCCTTAAATGGTCCACACACATCTGTGTGGATGAGATCAAGCATCTCTGCCTTTATGAAGGATGAGTCTCTATGAGTTGAGACTCTCCTTTGCTTGTCCGCCAAATAGTGATGACACATCTTCAATCTGTCCTCCTTTACTCTGGGGATAAGGTCCTTCCTAACCAGATGATACAGTCCATATTCACTCATGTGGCCCAACCTTCTGTGCCATAAGTCCTCAGACTCCTTACTAATTGTGGCATTCACGTCCCTAACCACTGTATAGGCCTTCATCACATATAGGACAGAGCACTTTTTACTTCTTGTCACAATAAGGGATCCTCTGATCAGTTTTCATTCACCTTCACAAAAAGTATTACAGTAACCTTCATCATCCAGCCGGCTGGTTGAGATAATATTCAGCCAGATATCAGGGACATGACGTACATCCTTTAACATCAATTTCGTCTAATTATTGGTGACCAAAATAACATCACCTCTATCAACAATTGGGGATTTTCCTTCATTTTCCATTCTTATTATTCGTAAGTCTCATGGAGTGCAGCATGTGAATAATCATCTTCTGGATGTAACATGCAGAGAAGCACCAGAGTCAACTACCTAGCCAGCCTCATGGTCCATCAAGTTTGCCACACTTTCTTCACATGTCACCGGAGGTCGCCTCTTGTAACTATTGAGACCGATGATGTCTCCTCTCATTGTCTCTTATCTCCTTTCTCTTTTTCTATAATTTTACGCTTTTATTTAAAATAATATTTTTTGATGTGGCCCTTCTTGTATAGTAATGACACTCAAGATTTTGATATCTTGATGGGAACTTATTATGGCCTTTCTCTCTAGATTTCTGGATGCATCCTCGGATCCTTTCATTGGACTCGGTCATAAGTACCTTAAAGTGAGAGGACGATGAGGTCCCTTATGACTGCTTGGACTCATTCATTAGTAAGGAAGCAATAACCTCGTCTAATTTTACTGTATCCTTTTTAAATAATAAGGTTGTGACAATATGATCATAAGAGGCTAGTAGAGAGGCCAGTAGAACTAATGCCTTATCCTCCTCCTTGATTTCCTCATCAATGGCGGATATCTGCGTCAATATTCTGTTAAACTTATCCAAATTATTCTAAAAACTCTCACCTTCTGATAACTATAAAATTACTTCTTAATATGTAGTCTGATTGTCAAATTTTTGAACTTATATCTTTTCTCCAACTTTAAATCTCTGCCGGGTCAGTCAGACCGATAACCTCTTGAAGAGTATTGTCTGTTAGGCATAATTTGATAGTACAATTGGTAAGGTCTCTTTTATCTTGTCATTCATTTTCTGTCACATTTACATGCTTCTCGTCCTTCTTCTTCAGTGTCTTCATTGTTCCTTCTTTGGTTAGGATATTCTTCACCCTCTCTTGTCAGAGGACGAAGTTATCCTACCCGTTAAACTGCTCCATATTAAACGATAGATTCTTCAAAAATGACGACGCCATTTAGATAGAGTTCTTAACCTATCTCTAATATCACTTGTTGAGGTAACTGGTGTCTGACTTCCACCACAAACAAACACAGTAAAGAAAATGTGGAAGAAAAAAAAATAAACACACAAATTTTACGTAAAAAATTCTTCTCAAATAAGGAAAAAATCAGAAGACAACTAGTCCACATAGCTAATTTACTATATGAGGTTGGGAATAATTTTTTCACAGTTATACAGACACAAGAAAAATAAAAAAATTAAAAAATAGAGTACAAGCAATACAATAGACACACTATATTTTTCTCACAATTCTCTCATTCCTTCACCATTTTATCTCTCTCTATTTTTCACACATAGAAGGAAAAATGTCAAGTGCCTCTCAACTTTTCTTTCAATACAAACGCATATATTTAGTAAACTCGAGAAATATTCTATATCCTCCAACAAAATTTGTTATTGACAACAACATGAATATACTCTGTATAAAATCGGCTCCTGCATAATAACCTAAGATCACACATGTTCAAAAAATCTTCTGAGTTAGTATCCTTCTGGATTCCCTGGCGGACGGCCAACACTCCATCGTTCGCGTTCTTCGTAAGGCCAGTCAACGCCTCTATAACCGTCCTCTTTACATGGTCGGTCAACGCCTCTGTTGACCGTCTGGTTATCCTTCTAAGATCCTTCAACAATATTGGGCTGCTCATACTTTCAACCGGTCAATATATTGACCAGTCATTATTATCCATCCAAAAGTTTTCAGTCAACTAAGTTGATCGGAATCCCTTCTACTTATCCTGTACATAGTAGCACATAAGGTCCACGTGCTCCATCCAAATCCTCCGATCACAATGACTTTCACAAAGGAGTAATCCCCAACATCCCCTTATCAGTTATAGGAGGGGGAAGCTCCGTGCATTGGCCTCCCTTTTCTCAATTGCCCCAACAGAGTTACAAGCAACGGGTAGATAGCATCTGAGGTATGCCAAATGAACTATCTCCATCACATCTGTATTCCAATCCCCTGTGCTCGGCTTTTGCGAGCTCCAAAAGGGAGCTGCTTGAGGCCTGAATACAATGGTGGCTGGCATTTTCTCCGACAACCTTGTTAACATTCTCATCCTGGATGGCCATCCCTTGGATAGGACCCCAAGTACCCTCAAGCATTCTTCCAGCTGATTTGTGTACTTTTTTGAATTTTTGATGACAGGAGTCAATGCCATGGCCAAAAGACTTAAAAAGAGAGCAATTGCATGGCTTCTACAGGTACTCAACTCTTATATCAACCATTACATCTCCACTCAGTTCCGGGTGAGAGCCAATCTCTGGTGAGACATTGTTTAGGGGATTGGCTTCAACACTATATTCAACGCATATCCTTGCAAACCCCACTCTCTCATGTTCTCTGTTTGCCTATCCGCATGCAACAGTTGTCGAACTGAGCTGGTAATATAGCTAAGGCCTTCATGGGTTAGAAATTCCAATGGAATTTGATAGAAATTGATCCAAATAGAATGAATGATTTTTTCATCTTTTATGAGATCCAAACACATTCTCCTTTCCTTGAGAATAATAGGCTTCCAAAACAGAGAGAGAAAAAAAAAAGAGGAGGACCCAACTTGACCACCTTTTGCATATCAATGCAGTTGTCAAAGTTAGTCCGCATCCTCCTAGTAGGAGCTCCAACCATTGGAAAAGCTAATTTTTTTATCAACAGAACACCCAACAAGAGAATTCTTCCACAAATCTGCCCTTTGATAGCATCTTCAGAAGGCAGTCGGATGATAATCTTATCCTCTTGAACACAGGGAAGATGAAAAGGAGGAGGGATTTTTTGAAACTCCAAATTTGACTAGACCACATTAACCCAGGACTCGGATTGTATCCGGAGCGACTGCAGTGGTTTCCCAACAGGATGATCGGCCTTCTGCAAGCCCAGAAAGGGCACCCGTACTTCGTCACCAAATTATCACAGATGTTGTATTATTATATAAGTCAGTGCCATGTTATTATAGTCCATTCTTTCAGACTATCAATATGTAAACGATCATACTTGATACCGCTTGGGACAATTTTGTCTGGACTCAACATGATATATGGCCTGCTTGTATTGGGCTAGGCCATGCCATGTTAATATAGGCACGATTGTAATAAAAAAAAATTAAAATAGGTAAAAATAATAAAGTTATATAAAATATTATAAAAATATATCATATTTTATTTATTTTATCAAATATTATTAATATTATAATTTATAAAAGTTTAAAAAGTACATTTAAAAAACTTAATTGTTTTTAAACTACACGTATGTTTTTACTTGTACTGCTATTGACTTTTATGAAGTCATCATCTTTACTAAAATTTAAAATAATCGGATTTTTGGCGTGGCCTTTCTATCTAATCAATTTTTAAAAGGGATGTATATTTTTATTATCTTTAAGATCATCTTACTTTTTACATCAAATACTCAACCCCTAGCACTAATGATGATTCCGATAGTACTATACTTGTTGGTAGGGCTAAAAAATCTCATGATATTAATGCGAGTACGAAAAACGTGTACTCTTTAATATTTTATCAACCCAAAACATTAAAATTTGATTCTTTACTTGTGAATTTGGAAATATAGTCAAACTGCACGTGGTAAATAAAATTTTATTGATATAATATTTTTTTTAACCGGCTATATTTCACGTCGAATTTATAAAAAGAAAATAAATCTCATCTACTGGGAGGTCCTAGACCACCTATGCTATTATTATTGCTTGCTTCTACTGTTAGATTGGAACAATTTTAGTATTAATTATAGTGCATACAAGTTATACATTATATACAAGTTATAATTGGCCACGGCTTTATTTCTTCTGTGCCATCGATCATCCCATGTTAGCATAGAATTCTTCAATATATATATATCCCAGGTAAATTCACACAGGATCTATAATTATAGCGAGACAAATTAATATTATAATTTTTTTTTCAATATTTTAAAACTTTTTTTCTAAAAATATATTTAAACAATATTAGTGAATATATTATTTTAAAATTTTTTAATATTTAATTTTTTAAAAAATTTTGATACTTACCTTTATCAGTTGTATTATATTATAGAAATCATAATTATTCTAATAAAGTATAAAGTCAGTAAATGATAATAATTGGTTCAACAGTTAATTTTCTATTGTATAATAGATACCTATAAATTCATTGGTAGCAAATTAAAATATTTTTAAAAATATTTGATCAATTCAACCATCTTTCAATCGAAATTTATAATTGGCTTAACTGCTAAAATATTTTCATTATGAAAAGTAGCTAAAAAAAAATAAAAAGGATAAATGATGCCCCGCATTTCATAAGTAGAATTCCATTATGTTACATAATTGATGTTCTTCTTATTATAGTTGAGGTTGTTCTGTCAATATAATATCCTAAACTGTTGCTTCTAAAAATAAATTTTTTTAATAAGTAAAATAATAGATTTTTTTATAAAAAAAATAATTACTAATTAAAAAAAGATTAATGGTATCACCTTACTAATTACTAAGGATATATTCATACATTACTAATTAAAAAATATTTAAATATATTTGTATTAGTTCTAAAATTATTTAAAAAAGACTAATGGCATCACCTTCAATGGTATTTTAGGATATTTTTATATACTTAAGTTACAAATATTTCTATATATGTCTTTTAAAAATATAGTTTTTTCACTATAAGAAAATGGTCTCTTTGAGTGAATTATATATTTTATAAATTTTTTTATTTAGCATTTGATCACATTAAAATTTTTAAAAATTAGTTTAATTTGAGTTAAGGATAATTATTATCTCATATTTTTTGATACGCCGCTACAAGTGTTTGATACTTTTAAACTTTTCACAACTATAATATATATATATATTATAAATGACACATTCCTAACACTTTTAATTTAATTTTAGAAAGTTGTCTTTTAATATAAAAACATTTTCCAATGGAGTAGCCAAAATTAGAAGAAGGTAGGCTATGATTTTGATATTTTAAAATAACTGACAATGTCTGTATATAATGCAACTGATGTAAAAGTATTAAAATATTTTTTTTATATCTTTTTACTGCCAATTTTTTTAAAAAAAAAATTATATGTTATAATTAATAATTAAGTTATAAAATAATATTATTAATATATAAATTATAAATAAAAATTAATAAAAATAATATAATTATATTAATATCATTTTATTACTTGTTATACAAGAGTGAGAGAATGTATAGTGGAGAGATGAGTTGTAAGTAAGGGGGTGGCTAGGATATTCATAGTTTTTTATTTAATTAATCATTTATATATAAAAAGGCAATGGTTGGCCGATCTTTGGCTCCTCACGAGAGCAACCGAAATGCCAAGTGATCATATGATTGTTGCAAACCCTTTTGAAAAATAATTAACAGGATGTGTTTGTCATGACCAAATTGTGACGTGGATCAACACAACGTACAAACAGGCTAACTCGTAGCTTGGCACGAAACAAAGTGCAAACATGGCTAAATATTATTTATTATGAGTTATACTGTGCCATAGATGATATAGTCTAGCCAGCACATCTACATAGCGGCCTAGTAAAGGATATTCGGGCAGGAGAAGTAGGTCTCATACTACCGATATCTAGATCTAGCAATTTTTCGACAATTAGAGCACTTCAATCCATAAATCTGGCCCAATGTTTGACCACCGTCTTTTCATAGGGTGGGATATCCCCAATATGACTCTCCTCATTACTAGCATGAGGAAGTTCGGCCGAACAATTCAGAGCAATATGAACTAAGTTTACTAATACTCATATAATTTTATCTTTTAAAAGACGCGTATTATAAAGAAGAATAGTATTTCCCTTATGCATAGTTTACACTCTAGTTTGTTAGAATTAAAAGTTTGTTTAAACCGTGAGGGAATACGTAGTAGATGATAGCAAGCACACAATAAGCAATTACAAACAATACAGACACGATTTTTACGTGGAAAACTCCCTAT
>JAOVVI020011842.1:0-12482 GCA_028571085.2 Nepenthes alata | reverse complement strand
GACGAACGAGCATTTTGCTCTGCGTTTCAAAGACGGCTCAGATCCGGCTCGGTGACACAGCTGGCTACGGCTCGGCTCGGCTCGGATCGGCTTCATGGGCCACTCAGATAATTGGGCCTTTATTTTTGGGCCTTGATGGGCCAGAAGCTCACATCAAGCCCTTCTACACAAGGAAGACATCGTAGCCTAACGACCATAAAAAGGCCATGGAGTCCTCACTCCAAGGCACGCTCTCATTTGCCCACCAAAACTCTCTACTGCAAAGCTCACACGCTTTCAGACTACCAACGCTCTTTCTCTCTACCGCTACATTCCCAACGAATACAGCGTGCAGAAAGAACGCTCATCACGAGCTACCAAAGTCTCTCTCAACGAGAGCACTCTTCTATCACAAATACTCTCCGCATTCTCCGTGCATCTTTATTTTCACCTTCTTGATGCGAAGATTATTTGCTGATTTGAGGGTCAGATTATTTGTGGTGGAACAACCTCCTACCGATACCTAACCTCTTATTCATAATTGTGGTATACAGGATTCTGACTCAGTGGACGGAGCCGAATTCAAACGATCGATTTTACCTAAATTTATTCGAAATTTAAATGTATGACGCATCAATTATTATTTTTAAAATAAAAAAATAAAAAATTAAAAATTAAAACTAGACTCTACACAATTTTAATATTATTAAATAAATAAATATATAATTAAATATTTGAATGATATTTATTTTTAAATTTTGCTTCTTTTAAAAGAAAAAAAAAACAGTTTCCGTATGGAAGAAGGACCTAAATTTTGTACAGCGAGTGGTAACTCCCAAACGGCTAAGTCCCTCCTTTTCAAAATCCAGCTCATCGATGTCAACAGTCCAAATCTAACCAGAGATAACTAGTACGTAACTTCAAATCTGTCGGTCCTCTTAACTCTAGTTAACTATAAACCATAGTTCGCCGCCGACTAACCAGAGATGCTTACCTCTCGAGCTCAGCTACAGAAGCGTCGGTGACTCTGTGCTCTCTAACCGACAGACAGCGAGTGAGGAAGAATCCGAAGCCATATAAAAAATCATATAACGAGAACTAATCCCAAGCGTCTAGAGGAAGAGAGAGAGAAAGGGAGGGGGAGAGCGAGAGAGAGGTGGTAGAAGGAAGAGAGGGAGAGAATGGGAGATTCGGGCGATTCGGTTTCGGTCGATATAGAGACAATCTCCATTGACGGCAAGGTACATTATCATTCTTTGAGTTTGTTTTCAGATTTTTAATTTTCGCAATAGGGAGACAGTTGGTTTATTTTGAGTTTGAATTGCAGTGTATTTGATCATCCAGTATTTGAAATGTTTGTCCCGTTTCTGTTTGGAGTGCTACATCTTGTTTGTTAGTCTGTCCAAAGGAGTTGGCTGTTCCCTCCTTTGATTTTTTTTTTTTTTACAGAACTGCCGTTACTTTGAGTTTGTAGTTTTCTTGTAAAAAATAGTAATGCATTGAACTGCTACTGATGAAAAAAGGAAAAGAAAAGAGATTTGTATGCAAACCTGTGGATTGCGGAGAACAAGTGATGTGTTTTCCTCGTATCTCTTTCAATGTCCTTATCTCTGTACAGCTATAAGAACAACTCCAAAATAAATGTTGGATGCATTGCGTTACTTTTCTTTAAGAACATGCCAAGGAAGGGAAGGGAAAGCTGTCTGTAAATGGGAAGTATACTGCCAAAGGGAAAAGTATCCTGCCTTTTTCTATTTCTAGATTATTGGAAATAATTTGCTATTTTTCTAATCTAATTACAGCGATTGTATGCCTGCTGGTATGCAATATTTTACGGATCTTCTGAGAAACCATTTACAGAAACTGTATGCAAAGCGCATAGCAGCATACTGTGCTTTTACTTATAGGGACACTACGACCATTCATTACAATACAGTTTAACATCTTGAAAAAAGGAGGAGAAATGCCAGCATATTCTGCTAGTGGTCTGGATATGTTGGGCAGATCCTATCTATTGGTTCTCGTGCTTTAAAAGATGTTGATAGTGGTGGTTCTAATAATGCCATTAAAATCATAAATGATATTCCATAGTTGTTCCATGGAGTATAGAGAGTTACTTCATAGCTAGTTATAGTGGCTTGTTTTTGGTAAAACTTTCCACTCACCTTTCTGTTTCAGAAAACTGCCATGTTGGTTTTTCTGTTCTCTAGATTAGCTCTTCTTATCACATTTTTTACTCATAATTGAAGTAAACAATTCATTTGTGAGCCCTTGATGACGGAATATTAACTTCCGTTGGATGTGTAGTTCTGGGTTGGGGAATTGTGGGACCCAATGAAAATGTTTAAAACGCTTAAAATCAAACTATACCTCTATTTAATACAATGGATCCAATAAATCATGGAGGCTGCTACTCCAACTTGATGAAGGGTTAGTTATCCAGTGTTTTCCCTCCCTCTGAGCAACTATTCCCTTAATCAAGTGAGTGCTTCTGTTTCATTCTTAAATACAAATGATGATAAAAGTAATGAGAAAGCATACAAGGCGTGTACAAGCCTAGGCAACCAAATCGAATCCATCCACAAAGTTTCAAAGGTTAGGACAAACATTTGAAAAAGCATTAATTTGGGAAACTGTTGATTTTATCTGAATCTCTGAACATTTTCCCCCTTTCTTTCCATATGACGAGTGTTCTATTAAACTTCCTTTAATGTCACTTTATTATTTTGGCAAGTACATTAGATATTGACCCATTATGCAACTATAATTGGTCTATCAAAATTGCCAATTATCTTTGTTGAAGTCCATTTTGTATTAATACATTCATTGTTATTTAATGAATGTGTTATTGATCTCCAGGAGTACCTTGTAAGAACTGGATGCGGTCCAGTGTCAGTGTCTGTGTATGGAGACCTGGATAAGCCAGCACTCATAACATATCCAGACTTGGCTTTGAATTGTGAGTAAAACAAATTTATCAACTTCCTTATTTTGTGCTGCTTATTCATTTTGAAGTGCTTTGAAATGCAAAATAAAATCACACCCAATCCAACCCAACCATGTTTCAAAATTCCTGTTGCTGAGCTCCATGCACTAGATTTTTATTCTTTTGTTTAATAGCTGTAGCTGCGGTTATACTTTTTTACTAGGTGAATTTTCTTGTTTTAATTCGATTATATTGTTATTTTTGCACACTAGAAAGGAGAACACATGAGTTGAGGGTAGTGTACCTGTGTATCTTTTATTGATCTTATGTCATATTCTAATATTAACACTCCCTCGTTGATTTTGTTTGAGCAGATATGTCATGTTTTCAAGGATTATTTTCATGTCCAGAGTCTGTATCTCTGCTACTCCATAATTTCTGCATATATCACATTACTCCTCCGGGGCACGAGGTTGGTAACTTCAATAATGTAATCTAATGTCTTGTATCTGCTGGTTTTCCTGTCTTGCTTATTCAGGGGTGTTTGTTGCTGATTTTGAGAAGTGAGTTTGGCCAAAGCTATAATTTGTAGCTTCTCGCAAAAGCATTTTTGGGTTGTTTTTGAAAAAATTCTGAATTGAAACTTACTAGAAAAAACCCAAAGCAGCATTTAAGAAGCTCAATAAGTTTTTAAAGAAGTTTTTTTCATAAGGATTTAACTTATAGCTTTTTCCAAAAAACTGTATCAAAGGCTATACCAAGCATGCCCTCAATAGTCCATGTTCTTGTTGTTGAAGATATTATTCACATTGTTTCTCATGTGAAACTTTTTTCAAGAGCTATTTCAGTTGGGAGCTGCTGCAGTGAAATCAGATGCCCCTTTGCTATCTGTTGATGACTTAGTAGACCAGGTCGCTGAGGTTCTTGACTATTTTGGGTAAACCCATTGTTAAGTTGTTATCATTAACTATATCTAATCAGAAAGTTTGTTTCTGTGTAATTATCTTATATAGTTATCTGAAGGCTGTTGCTGTTAAGTTGCATCAAAATTAAGAATGAACTATGGTGGCAGATGGTGCCATGTCATTTTCGGCAATCTATTATTGTGATTGATACCAACACAGCTTAGTGGGTACATATTGTGCAGGCTTGGTGTAGTGATGTGCATGGGTCTTACAGCTGGAGCTTACATCCTTACTCTATTTGCTGTAAGTTTATTTTCTGAGAAGTGAAAAATGAACTGTAAACCCCCCCCCCCCAAAAAAAAGATCACGAACTAATTAGCATTGACACTCATTACTGTTTTTCATCCCATTGATTGCAGATGAAATATAGGCAGCGTGTTCTTGGTTTGATACTTGTTTCTCCTTTATGCAGAGCACCCTCTTGGACAGAATGGTTGTACAATAAGGTTCCTTTCTTATAACTTTTCCATCTAATATTTTGGTGGTCAATAACTATGCTGATGAAGATCTAAATTGTGTGCAGTTGATGTCAAATCTGCTATACTTCTATGGAATGTGTAGTGTGTTGAAAGAGATGTTACTCAAGCGGTTCTTCAGCAAGGTATGTTGAATATGCTGATGTGTCCCATTTGTTTATTTTTCTTTTGTTCCTGAATAGGATGTAATTGTTGGGTAGAGTCCAGCCCAAGATGAAATAAAATAATACTGAGATTGACCCAAACTTGTGGGGTCCACCAGTCGTTCTGGGTTGTTGGTGAGAATCTTGTAAAAGGAACGATGGAGGGTAACATTTGCTGCTAGGGAAAAGAAGGAAACAGAAGCATCTGATGGCACTGCATAAACTACGAAGTGGCCTTTGGCGGCTGTAGAACAAGGGTGGCAAGACAGTGAGAGGGAGTAAGAGATGGAGATTGGGTCTTCTCAGGGAACATTTTTCTTCTCGTGCAGCGAGTGCTCTCCAGCAATTAATAGATTTGAGAATTTCTCTCTAGTATTTCAGGTACTACAATCACAAACAATTATAGCTTTCAAAGTGGTTAATGTTAAAAAGTACTGGGTTTCTTAAAAAACATGCAGATTTTCTGGCTCCTTATTTGATTATAAGATTTGTTTTTGTGCTGTAATTTTTGCCCCAATATCTGTAGACTCAAACTTTGAGGAAAACTTAGAGGGATATTGTAATCGCTTATTAACATAGTGGATTATTTTCAAGTCTATCACATGCTTTTTCCCTCTATACTAGAGGGTTTTCCACTTAAATTTGGTGTTTCTGTTATGCTCTTTGCAATTATTTAAAAAGTGTGTTTGATTAGTAGCTTCCGTATTAATTTGATTTAGCATTGATATCACAACCTGAATTAGTTGGTCAGCAATTTTGCTTTGCAATATTTTCTCGATTTTCTACCTCAACAAATGGTATCAAACAGCATTGGTGGTTATTGGGCTTGCTTTGAATTGAAAGTGTAAATTGATGGAGGATGATACAAGTGCGATGATTCAATTTGGAAACCAAAGGTAGTCAAAAGGTGATTCAAAAAAGTTGCACAAAAAAGCTATTGGGACTATTAGACAAGGAGTGGATGTTAGTGTGTTACTTGGTGAAATAGGCGAATTTAGAAGCACTTTGGGAAAACATACGAAGTCTCTACAAGTGGAAAAACACAGAATAGAGCTTTTGCAATTAGGAAGCTTGTGAATCTAAGGTTTAGAGATGGACGAAATATGGCTGAACACTTGAGTGATTTCCAACACTTGGTGAATCAGTTTACTAAGAAAAATAGTGCTATATGATGAGTTAAAAGTGCTATTGCTTTTGAGCTCTTTGCCCAAATAGTTGGGAGACCTTGGAAGTGTCACATAGTAACTGCTACAAATGGTGTTTTCTCTTGCCATGGTAATAGATGAGTGCTAGAAGACTTGATAAGGGTATTAAATTAAAGTCACAGGCTTGTGTCACATAGAACAATTGAAGAAGAGTAGGGGTCATAAAGCTCATGGTGAATCCAAAGACAGGTCATACGCCAACCATAAAATTAACCGTTACCATTTTGGCAAGGAAGGTTAAGAGAAATTGCAAGGCTTGAATAAAAGGACATCAAGAATATAAGGGTCAACAAAAGGTGGATGGTCATAATGTTATAGCTGCCGTGTCTGATGAAATATTAGAAGTTCTCTCTATTGAAGAACATGAGTGAAATGTTACTGTTCTCATTTTGAGTGTATTATTGACTCAGAAACTTATTACCATGTTTCTCCCAGGCAGAAATTATTTATTGTGTATAAAGCTCCTTGGCAGGGTGAAGATGTTTAATAGCAACTGTGCTGCTATTGTTTGAGTTGGTGATGAGTGTCTACAGGCAGATATTGGATGCTGATTGATTTTGAAGGATGTGAGATGTATCTGATTTGCACTTCTGATTTCTACACATGTCATGGTTCTAGATGGTTGAGAGAGTTATTTTTGTGATGATAACTAGAGGCTCACTAATGGATCAATGGTTGTTGCGAGAGGCAAGATTTGTTCTATAGCTTTTGTGATGGAACTCGATTGGTGTTATGCATACATATGTTGAATGCAGTTTAAAATGAAGCATCATCAAACTTGTAGCATAGATGTTGGACTCACCTGAGTGGGGAGAGGACTGTAGATTTCAGCAAAGAATTATCTCATTCCCTTTGCTAAAGGCAGTGCTTTAAATCCTTGTGATTATTTTTATTTTGCAAGCACCATAGAGTTTGTTTTCATAAGTCTTCTAAAAGAAATATAAATGTGTTTGGTTTACTTCAAATGTGATCCCACAGCTGTAGAGTGCACAGGTGGCATTAGATATTTTATTTTACTTGTGTTTACAATGCTTCACAATGGTGTGGGCTTATTTTGTGGAGACAAAAAGACAGATTCTTCAGAAATTTCAAAAGTTTCATGCCACGGGAGAGAGAAACAAACTATGAAGTGCCTTCATATTAATAACAAGGGCAAATACATCCACCAAGCTTGAGAGCTATGTTTTGAAGCATTGGCACCAGACATGAGAAGATAGTTCCTGCTACTTAATAACATAATGGTGTAGCAGTGACATGGATGAAAATATCGGCTAACATCCAATAAATCAGCCTATATATATTGGTATATATTGGTCTCCCCATACTGATATTTCGTGATTCCACGGTAAAATTGCCATATATTTTTTGATATTCAAAATATCGGCCAATATACCCGATAATTACCTATCAGCTAACAATTCTTAGAACTTTTTTCCTTTTATATTATCCAATCCCGATATAGCCTTGTTTGATACCAATATTTTCATCAACGACAGTGAGAATTTGCGAATCATTATGGTAAATATCAGATGCATGGTAAGGATGGCCAAAGTACCTAAGCTGTTCTGTGGTGAAGCTGTTTTCTGCTTGCTAAATAATCAGTGGATTTCCATCAGGTTTTTTGGATTTTGTTACACCTGAGAGGATATGACTAGACATGATATTTTCCTAACCAGTTCTGGTATTTGGTTTCCGAGCATTTGCACATATGCCTAAGGGGCAGAAACAGAAACTTGATGAATCTCCCCTGGTATCTTTCTTGGTTATGGGGATGCATAGTTTGGTCATATGTTAGTTAATCAAGTAAAGTGAAGCGTTAGAAACAGAGATGTGTTTCCTGGGCATGACACTTACAAATTTTGCAGCATCAGAGAATCCCAATGTTATAGATGCTGTTTCCTATCTTGCACAAGTTTATCCTCCAATAGGAAGTGTCACAGATCAGGCTAGTTGCATGGAGAACAGGAGATTGATGAGGTGCAATAGTTGGTAGTGATGATAATGCGGATATAGAGGAGGTTTTGCTAGGAGAGAAACCCACTAGGTGTCATATTCTAGAATATAGAGCGGCCACTAGGCATTCTAGATGTCATATTCTATCTACCAAGTATTTCAGTTCTGAGTATGTTATTTTTACTGAAGAGGGGGTGCCTGAAACTACTCATAAGGATAGAATTCAGCCAATGATAACTACACAGGAAGGGTTGAGTTGTATATGGAAAACCATAAAGATATAAATGGGTGATGAAGTTGAAACAGGATGTTGAAAGGCTAGTGAAGTACTAGGCTCATTCGGTAGTGAAAATGGCTTCAGTCTGAAAAAAAGTCACATTTTCTTCAATTCTGAAGATGAGTTTCATTAGAGACTTGACTTGAATTGGTAACTAGTTTGGATCTTGGGCTTGATCTGTGTGTTGGGTTGGCCGGCATAAACTTCAATTCCCATTGCTCGATTCTCCTTTCACATGGGCTAGAGGGGGAGAACTGTTGGGTGGTGAGCTTATTAATCCATATAAAGATAAAATAAAATAGTAAAGGATGAACCCAAACTTACTTGTGGAATCCAATAGTCGTTTTAGGTTTTTTGGTGAAACAAAACCTTACAAGAAGAACAAAAAAAGGGAACAGTAGCTATCACAACTCAAAAAAAAGAAACAGAGGCTTCTGGCGGTATTACTGAAACAAGATGCGGAGGCCTTCGGCATCTTTAGAACAAGAGTCAAAATCCCTAAGTTTTTTAGGTTCTTTGGTGAAACAAAAACCTTATAAGAGGAACAACAAAAGGGAACAGTAGCTGTCACAACTCAAAAAAAAAGACAGAGGCTTCTGGCAGTATTACAGAAACAAGATGCAGAGGCCTTCTGCAGCTCTAGAACAAGGGAGTCAACGTAGTGCAATGGAGTGAGGTTGGACATAGAGAAACAAAGAGAGAGATTGGGTCTTCCCTGCGGCTTGGGGAACTCTATCTGGTATTGTATTTTGGATACTACAATCACAGAATTATTATATTTAGAGTGATTTCCCCTTTATGCTAGAGTGTTTCTACCAAAATTTCGTGTCTGTGTTCTGCTCTTTGTGCTAATTTATTTTCTGTGCTTGACTGTTGGCTTTCTCATAACTGCTTGGGTAGGGGTTAATATCATGACCTGAATTAGTCATCTCGACAATCTTCTCTTCACTGTTTCAGTTTGCTACCTCCACATTAATATGAGAAGTAATATGACAGGAAGTCCGTGGTAATTCTCAAGTGCCCGAATCAGATATTGTTCAGGCATGCAGGAAAGTAAGATCTTTCTTTTCCCTTTTTTGGTTTTTTTGTTTTTGAGAGGTGGGAGGTGTTTTATTGTTGTTCATTTGCTTGTTTAGGTGCTGATGTTTTCTTGCTTTCTTTCTTAGCTGTTGGATGAAAAACAAAGTTTTCACGTCATGCGCTTCCTTGAAGCAATTAACAGGTAAGACTACTTCAGAGATACTTCCTTATTTTGACGATCACATAACCTTAAGTCTCTTTAAGTAGGCTCTCATCTATATGAATCTACTTTTGTCTTTCCCATCTGCTCATTCACTTGAGAAAGCAACCATACATTTTTTTTTTCTTTTGGCTCTTTTAGCACAATATTCTTTGAGACTATAAACAATTTTAAATCATTTTCTTTATCATTTCATTCCAAAATTTTCAGTTTGGCTTTCCTTTCTTCATTTTAACCTAATTTAGCGATGCACATGCTGAGGGCTTTTTTTTTTTTTTGGGGGGCGGGGGGGCGGTAGGGGTTGTAGAAAGTGCCTTGTGAGTGTCTGGTAAACATCCACCATTTTTAAAAAATCTTTTCATTTTATTTGTTCAATTCGTTTTCCATCCAGATTGTGATTAGATTGCATGGGAAGTCCCATGCACACGGTCCGTATATGTGGATCTGTGTGAATTTCTTCTCTCTGACAATATTTAGCATTCATCATAAACCAGGAGGCCGGACATCAGTGAAGGATGGAAGAACTTACAATGTCGCACACTAATCTTTGTGGGAGAGGACTCCCCTTTCAACTCTGAAGCTCTGCACATGACCTCTGAACTAGATAGAAAATGCACTGCTTTAGTGGAGGTATACTGACTTTTCCTTTTCCTAGTTAAGGGCCGTATACTTAGTTACCCTAATATGTCAGATACAATATTAGCCATTTTGTTTATATTGTGGTGATTTACTATGATGATGGTGAGCTTTGACATCAGAAAAGACTTGTCGTTGTGCAATTCTGTGGTTACGAGTTTGAGTAGTAAAATAACTCTTGCATAATAAAAAGAAAGACCGGGTATAATCCTGGATAAAACTACCAATATGGGTATGGGCCCGCAACTATCTCGGTGTCAAACATATCACACAATTTTTTTTATTATTATTGGAACTTATGGACAAATATCAATGATATGTTGAAAAATATCAGGTTTATTGATAGATGTATCGTTGATGCAACGTCATATTGTAATTTTGTCACATTGTCGGGGATGATATCGAGACATATCAGCTAATATTCTGTATATTAACCGGTATTTCGTTCCATGCGGATAATAGATCTAAAAGTTGTTCGACCTTTTCTCAGAGCAGATGCATAGCAGAAGCTTCGCATATATAGCAGGAGCCTTTTTGATCTATGTCGATAATGAGATGGGATTGTGCAGGTGCAGGCATGTGGGTCGATGGTGACCGAGGAGCAGCCAGATGCCATGTTGATTCCATTGGAGTACTTCCTCATGGGATTCGGATTCTACAGGCAGTCTAAGTCGAGTGTGAGCCCGAGAAGCCCCTTGAGTCCATCATTCATCTCCCCAGACCTGCTTTCGCCAGAAAGCATGGGCTTGAAGCTGAAACCCATTAAAACTCGGATCCCCATGGTGGAGCTCTAAGAGGAGCAGAAATGAAGAGCCCCCCCCCAATGGTTGATTGTAGATAGAGAGGAGGAGGAAGAGGATAAGGGAAAATGACAAGCAGAAAAAGGCACCGTAATTCTTTAATTTCATAACCACAGAAGGGAATTGAAGGGCTCAGCTTATCTGTAAATCCTTGCCGGAATTGTTGCCATTTAGAGTGAAATAATTATATTCTTACATTTATTCGCTGCAAATAATGTTTGCCCTCTCTTCCCTTTAATATCGTGGAATTATTTAATTAGTTTAGGGCTTGCAGGTTTCCTCTGCAATTTATATCTATTTTTAACAATTTTGATATAAGTAGACATATATAAGTAATATTATTTTATTATATATGGTGAAGGAAGAAACTGTATAATATACTGTAGTAAAAGATAGGTAATTGGTATTATGTATTTCAGCAAACATTATAAAAAATATTTTATCTGCTTTTAATATTTAAAGAAATCATGTTATACAATTTTTGACGTTGTGATTGGTGGGGAGAAAAAAAAAATAATAACAGGCTTATTTAGCAGCCTGAAAAAACATTTTTTTAATCTTTTTATTTTGGAAAGTTCATTGAAAATGTCATAATTTATGGTTTATATTGAACGAGCTTTCCAGGATATTTTTAAATTAAGGAGAAAAAAAAACTAAATATTTTCAATTAAACATAGAATTATATTTTAGGATATTAAAAACTTTAAATTGTTTGTGAACAATATAATTATATATTCAAAAGAAGTTTTCGAAAAAAATAATAACTGTTTTATTTTTATTTATATTTATATTACAGCTATTTAATTACTTTTCAACATTTCAAAAGGCTGATTTCACATTATCCGAGATTCAAATTGTCGACAAATTTGGGTATGATCGGGCCTTTGGTTCGAACAAACGTAGAAACCGTTCTCTATTCTTCTCGGCTTAGATCCTACATACTATAATAAAAGACAAGATATTAGAGAAAAATAACAAGACCCGTTTTTCAATTTATCCTTCAATTACTAACATTTTTTCAAAATAAAAAAATATAAAGGCAGAATTTATTAAAAATGATGCGTGGAATGGACTCATGAGTCTGAGCCAGTGGTGGTGCTCGGCGTGGAGCGACTTTTGGAGGTGGTGTGCTCATAGAGAGTGGCTTTTCCTGATATTGGATCGAGAGATTGCAAACAATGAGAAGGGAGAATGACTCTTGAGGATTCGTTCGGGAGTTGAATTGTTAGTGTTAGTTTGAGAACCGAAGATGGTGTGTCTCTGAAATCTGTCTCTAGGGCCTTTTATAGTCATGAAACATTCCTACCCTTATTTGGGCGATAAGACTGACTACCAGTTACTTGGAGAATATTTTTTTTATCCGACGAGGGGTTGCTGGTATCATTTATGGTAACTACGATCAATCGAAGGGATTCTTCCCTTTATTATGGAGATGTTGTACGCGGTAAATGTTAGGGTTTTCATTATGAAAAATATGTTGAGTTGGAAACTTTATTTCTAGAAGAGATCATGATCTGAAAAAATATTCTGAATCTTGATCAATTAAGGTAAGTAATTTTTCATGCGCGGGAACAGGGTCGTGGGCCGTATTCGGCCTACTAAGGGTCATCTCTTATCAACTGGGATATTGACCGATCTCTAAGCCAGCGGGCCATACTTCTTCTCAGCCGACCGTCCTTTTGAGCCGATCTATTTTTGCGGTCTCTATCAAATAGGATGAGCACAGGACCATTCCACCCCTCATTATCCTATATTTTATAAAATCAGAATATTTACAATAATGTAATTATTAAATATTATTACTTAATAATACTTTATGAAGTAATTATTAAGTATTATGCCCTATTTGTCTGTCTTCCAGACTCACAAGATTTAGGAATTA
>JAOVVI020011841.1:0-12482 GCA_028571085.2 Nepenthes alata | reverse complement strand
TGCACCTTTCAGAGCTAATCTTCAAATCTTACCCCTTCAATCACCCCTGAAACTCTTCTTCCATATGACTATTGGGGATTACTCCCGTGTGAAAGTTCCAGTAGCTGGAGGACTTGGATGAAATACAATGACCTTGTATACTACTAAGGTTTGCGAACTTGTGTGTTGAGTGTCCGCAGACTATACACAGACTAAGCACAAGAAATTCCGGTCAACACCGTTGACCGAAAGTTTTGTATGGAGAGAAATGACCAATCAATAAATTGACCGGCCAAATATGTATTCCGGTCAACATGATATTAATCGGCTGAAGGCATGAAGTTTTGTTCAGTATTGTCCAAGGATTGCAGAAGGACAACTAGACGGCTAACGAAGTGTTGACCGGTCAAGTAAAGAAGACGATCAACATGGGTGTTGACCGGCCAAGAGAAGAAGACGGTTGACAGAATATTAGTCGTTTATCAGTGGATCTAGTAGGGTGCCAGTTTAGAAGATTTTCTGAGTATACGTGATTTTAGGAGGTTATGCACGATCTTTGGGAGCTATTTTTGTGCAGAGTATCTTTATATTGTTGGCAATAACAGAATTAATCGGTAATAGAATATTCTATAGATTGCCATAATATGTGTTCCTGTATTAAAACGAAGAGAAGGGTGAGTTCATTAATTCTGCCAAGGGTGCAAGATTTTAAAGAGAGAACACGGTGAGTGTATTATACTCTTATTCTCCATTCTCTTCGTCTAGGATTCGTGTAACCATGGAACTCATATGGTGGATTTTTTTACGGACTAAGTGTCCCGTAATTTTTTTCTTTCGGTTTGTAAAGGGTTTTTCATGTAAATCTTGGTGTTCTATTATTCTTCTTGTTTCACTCCTCTGTGTGTATGTGATTCTGTATATTATTGTCCGATCATCCTTTTTCTGCGCCAATAAGTGGTATCAGAGAGCACGGTTGTGAACTCTGTTTAAATGTCATCGTCGCCTTCAAAGAATCTGTCGTTTAATATAGAGCAGTTCAACGGGTAAAGCAACTTTTTTCTCTGACAATAATGGATGAAGAACATCCCGATCAGAAAATGAACGGTAAAAGCATTGAAGAAGAATGATGATAAGCCGTAGAACCTGGCCGATGAAGAATGGCAAGACAAAATGGATCTTGCCAACTACACCATAAAGTTGTGTCTCGCGAACAACACACTCCAAGAGGTCCTTGACCTGACAGATCCGACAGAGGTTTAGGAAAAACTAGAAAGTCGGTATAAGTTTAAGTCCTTGACAATCAGACTGACTATATGTGAAAGCAGTTTTATGGCCTGCGGTTGTCAGAATGTGTGAGTTTTGAAAAGTATTTGGACGAGTTTAATTGGATTGTGACGCAGATGTCGGCCATTGATGAGAAGATCAATGAGGAAGATAAGGCCTTGGTATTGTTGGCTTCTCTGCCAGCGTCATATGACCATATTGTCACAACTTTGTTATTTGAAAAGGACACCCTTAACCTAGACGAAATCATTACTTCCTTACTAATGAATGAGTCAAAGCAGTCATAAGGGGCCTCAACATCTCCGCATTCTGAGGTATTTGTGACCGAGTTTAGGGAAAGGAGTAGAGGACGCAACTAGAAGCCTAGAGAGAATGGCCGCAACAAATCTCGGTCAAGGTATTAAAACTTTGAGTGACATTACTATGACAATAAAGGCCACATCAGGAAGTACTGCTTCAAGTGAAAGCGTGAAAATGAGAAAAATGATAAAGGAAAAAATGGACAATGAGAAGAAAAGTCATAGGTCTCAATAATCACATGATGCGATCTCCTATTAACGTGTAAAGATAACGTGGCAAGTCTGACGGACCATAAGTCTGATTGGGTGGTTGATTCTTGTGCCTCTTTACATGCCACATTTAGAAGGGGACTATTCACGTCTTACACGCCAGATAATTTTGGAGTGATAAAGATAAAAAAAATAAAGAAACACCCCCAATTATTAGTAGAGGTAACGTTGTATTCATCACCAATAATGGCCACTCTTCTATCCTTTAGTTGGCTATTAAGATGAGACTCATCACAAAGGGTGAGATTTTTGGTCATTCTTCTTTTTGGCCTTACATGTTCGCTTTGCAGCTAATATAATGAGAATCATCACCATATATTTTTCAGTGTTATTTCTTGTAAGACTTGTGGAGCAGAGTTTGTTTAAAAAGTAGATTCATTTAGCTTGTTATGACTTTAAAATAATTGTTGCACCATATCAGTCTCATATGGAGAAATAAATGCCTATCTTTTATATTCTTTAGATATATTTTGATAGTAGTAATTTATGTTATTTAGAGGACCAAAAATGATGTATTTTTAACAACATTTGGTTCTTCAATCCTACATTGTTGAGGTAAACATTATCGATTTATTTGCAATGAAATTTTCTCTATTTCAATGATCTCATTTTTTATTTGTAGTGCATAATCAAGTATTGAAATTCCTTATAAATGACTCAAAATTATACAAATATGCATTGTTTAACTCGGATTTAAGAATGTGTTGAGTTTCTTATGGATCAATATGGCCAGCCCCAAAAGCAAGTAAATTTTGGGTCTGTATGACCATTTTTGAGGTTAGAGTAGCCTTCATCTTGTACGTAACCTTTGTGTTTTAATTTATAGCATTATTAATTAAAAAAAAACACAGATACGAGTCCAGAACACGCCAATCAGACTTTGAACATTGATATGGAGCGACCGTGAGAGCTCAGATCAGGCAACCCCGTACTGTCTCTCCAACTCGTTTCCGCTGCAGCCATTTTCTCTCTCATCGTTGTCGTCGTCCAATCCTCTTTCTTTACTGGACAATCAGGCTTTGAACCCTGATATGAAGCCACCATGAGAGCTCAGATCAAGCACCCCAATACCATTCTCCATCTCGTTTCCGCTGTTACCATTTTCTCTCTCATAGTTTTCGTCATCCAATCCTCTTTCTTTACCAGTTCGTTTACCTCCTTTTTCTTCTTATATGTGCCCTAACTCTCTCTTTGTTGTCCCCATTTGTTTTGTTTTCTGTTATTGGTTTACTTTCTGCTCGCTATTCTTTTTTTTCCCCTTCGGTGATTACATTACTCATTGGCTGAATTTCGCTGGTTTTAGATAGCCGAAAGATTGATCTCACCAACAGAGAGGATATTCAGACCTTGACGGAGTTTCAGACCAGCGTTCAGCATTGCGTGGTTATTATTCTTTGCACTCTCTCCAGCTTTATTTCTCACATTTTCATAATTTAAACTCAAAATCATTTCTTGTTATTGTTGTGAAAATGAGTTTTTATTGTGCCTTTTCATATGAGTTGATCTTCCTTGATAATTAAGCAGTCTCGTGCTCTTTTGTCGCGTTTAATGAGTAAATTGGCAATCTATTTGTCAAATCTCATTTTAGTGGCCAGTACTTCAGCCTTACCGTTAAAAGTCCTTTATTGGGGTTCGATTTTATGAAATGGCTTTTCTGCGTTGTGATAACTACAAGGAATTTAATGGGGAAAAAGTGTATGTGTTTCATCCAGTTCGTTGGATTGTTAAAGGCAGGACTGCACACTACTGTCAAGAAACCAACTATAACGAAAATCTTAAGTTGATAGGTGTTATATTCTAGGATGTCTTATGACGTGACTGCCTTTGGGGGTTGAAGGGTGAACCAAGCACAATCTCATTTCATGCCCTACTCTAAAATAACGATATTGATAATTGGAGGTTACAAGGATTGAAACCATGACCAGTTGCTCAAAATCGGTAAGATACTATGTCAAAGGACTGATTACACTTAAATGATTATGCTGTTAGGCGAAGTTTCAAGAATAATTAATACTCTAATGGTAACATCTAGTGTAAGTTCATTCATTTTGTACGTGGGTTTGGCAATGCATGTGTCATTTACTAGGTCCGTTGTCCAATATGCAGTCACAGACAAGTGCCATTTTACATAAGAAATTATCATTAAGAATCACATTTGGTATGTGGTAAGATAGGGTTTTGCGAATACTGGCAACTTTGTGTTTGATCTTATCTCTCCATTCTAAAAGGCAAAAAAAATGTCTGTTGATTCCATTTTATCATTTCTTTAATTAATGGGTTTATTAGGAATTCATCTCAATTTTCCTTATTGTTGCACTTTAATACTCCTTTAAGTCTGAGTGATGTTGAATGGTTCCCCCTCATATGCACAATGTCATCTTTCACATTCATTTTAGGTATTTATCTTATTGATGCTTTTGTAGATTTGAGATTTTTATGGTAAACTTAAGTGCTATTAATATATTGTATTTTCTATGCTGATCATCTATTTACTGAATTTTGAGTTTTTTGGGCCTAATTGTTGGAAATTTATCATGCTTACTTTGCTACCCTTTGACAATCGTGAGGCTTCTTTAGGCGAACAGAGGGCTTGGACTTTCTGCTCACATTATTGATCACTGCCAATTGATCCTCAAGTTTCCTGAAGGCACTAATAGCACTTGGGTGTGCACCTTGTTCTAGTCTTTGCTTTGGTTTTCTCTTCTGTTTGTTTCCCTAGTTCTTTTAACTTTTCTTTTGACATCTGACTGTTCTCACCTTGGACTTTATATGCAGTACAATAAGCAATTTAAAATTTTTGAACCATTGGAGTACAAGTATGATGCTTGTGAAGCAATTTTATTGTGGGAACAGGTTAGACATTGTTCTTGATATTTATGTTTTTGATGCTGTTAATAGTATCCAAAGGAATTCCATGTACTAAGATTATAACTATTACAGTATCGAAACATGACTACGGTGTTGACTAGAGAGTATCTTGATGTTCGTCCAGATGGATGGTTGGAGTATGCAGCAAAAAGGATAGCACAATTGTATGATCCTGACATCCTGATCCCCCTACTGGTGGAGTTGTTCCACTTCCTAAATGTGTTTTCTTCAGCTGAAGTTATTGAAGCAAAATAATTACCACATCTACATACATTCGTGCTTACTATTGCCGCAGGGGTGAAGATAAATGCTATAATCGCTCTCTTTGTGAGGAACATCTGAATGTAATTTTACCAGCAAAGCCTCCATTTCACCCTCTTCAATTTGAAACATGCGCAGTTGTTGGAAACTCAGGCGATCTTTTGAAGACGGAATTTGGGGAAGAGATTGACAGTCATGATGTGGTTATACGGGACAATGAGGCTCCTGTTAATGAGGTAAGTGTCTTTCTCTCTTTCTGCATTATTTGGATCATGAGTACTAGATACAAGATTCCTAATAAGGAGAGGGTTAATGCTATAGACTACAATAATATCCAGCATGCCTGTGTTCTATAATTGATTTATTAGTCAGTTTATAGGCTAAATTGTAGCTAGGAGGTTTATTAGATTGCTCATATGCTGACTTGTTGCTTCTGTTAGGTCTGCTATAATTGTTCTGCTTGTATTAGCCATAATAAGACTATGATGTGTTATGTAGTAGCTGAAAAGGAGGTTTGAATTACCCCAGAAATGGATGGATGTAGTGATTGTGCTAGTTTTGAAGGGAAAACCAGTTATACGGTCTGTAGTCTATGAAAGGCCACGTAATAAGCTGCTGAAGGGTGTGAATGGAATTATATTGGCCTGATTTCCTCCTTAAACTCCTATATTCTCTCCTCTATAAACTCATTATTTTTTACTGATTTCTCCTCTGCCCCCCTTTCTTCAGAATCTCTAAATCCTCAAGAAATCTTTTTGAAATTCTCATTCCATATATTACAGCCCTAGGGTAGAAAAGAGTGAGCAATGGGGGGGAAACGGATTAAACCCCCAGTAGAATAGAAACCAGGCTGTCCTGGACTTCGTTTGGGCTATTATTTTATCTGTAGTGGACTATTAAGAATTTTTTACAATGTCTGAAGATGGTATATCATTTGTTGTTCCTCTCTTTGAACGTCTACAGCTGCAGTAATGGCTGCGCTTCTTTCACTTTAGCCCCACCAATGAACAAATGGATTCTCCTTCACTTGCTAAGCTGCTAACTAATTATAGAGATATCTCTGAAAAATGTGTAAGATATTGTTTTATAACTGGCATGGTGTGAGAGATTATGTGGAAGATCATTCCATCATATGCCAAAGTCAATTACTCAGCTGCACCTTTTGGCACTTTGGATGGATTTGTACTGAGGATTGGAGCCAAGTTGGCTAAGCTTTCCATCCTAATATTCCATTGTCATCACAAAATAAATATGGAGGCATAAGGTCTCCTGGTTTCAGCCCTCCTCTCTTGGAATGCCCCCCTGTATTTAACAAGTCTGGGTATTTTGTAGATTTCTCAAAGGTGCAGAGGGTGCATTTGTCAGACCAGCCTTTTGCCAACTTTTCCAATATCTGCAGCTGTTTTTCACTGTTTGGCAACCTTGCATTGGCTGGCAGTTAGCAAAAGAATACAGTTTTACAAATGGCTTGCATGTGCATTGATTGATGTACTGATAAGCTTTCATATTACATGTGCCAATCATCTTGAATGGGAGTTGGTTCTTGTCCTGTCTTCAAAATGGGAGCTTGGATATTCCCTAATTGGAATACTGCTGACCCATCAAAAGAATCTTTCTGGTAGCGAGAACCGTTGTAGTTGTAGCCTAGTAACATATGGACGGAGTGGCATGTCAATAGTTGTGTACCTGTAAGATTCATTTTGGTTTTTGGTCAAAACACCATTAACATAAAAGAAATTTGAGAACATATAGAAGAAGTTTGGTGTATAGAGTGAGGCTGAAATTCATACAATATTATTCATTCACACAATTTCTATCAGAAAATTATAGTGATCAATTCCAAAAGTTACTATAAGATCCCCAAACTTATATTTTAAATTTTAGTGAGTACGAGCCCCTAAAATAAGGCATATGAGCTATTTGTGGGAAAAGGGGAAATAAGGACATAATGCCTAGAACCTCAATCAAGGTCAGTTCTCAGTATGCAAGTGCTTCTTCAGTTTCAGTGTTGGCAAAAACAGGACTTAGTTTTCCTCCAAATTTGTGAATACTGAATTATATAGTATCCTTAAGATTCTTAGAGGCTACCACAACATCCACTCTCTCTTGCTCCAGCAAACCACACCTCATCTGAAATATTAGTTGTCAATCAGAATATCTAATATTGGAAGTGAAAAGAGAGAAAATTTCTTGTTTGTTAGAGTTTGAGTGAAGCTACGCTTTGATTTACTCAATTTTGACATGGATGACTTGAGACGGCGATAATGACAGTCATCATTGGGTATCATTAGTCAATGATGCAGTGATTGGGATGATAGAGATCAATATTGACATATCATGACGTGATAGAGAAGAGATGCGTCATGGACTTGACTGCTTGAGTAAGAGTGTGCGAGGTCTTTAAATTGGCCTGGGTTTTTTCAACTAAGAGGTGTCCATTCTATGGATTTTACATTTTATACTTTTTGATGGAAATACGGCATTTTATTGTATTTTCGATAAGTTGTAGTCTTTTTTCCCTAATAAAGCATCCATATGCATGTGTGTTATACTCAAATTACATCACATCTTGCCTTGGGTTACAATGATATGCATCTGGGTCTCTGGTGTCTGGTCTCTCCCTGTGGATTAAATTTCTGCCTTTCCCCTCTTCCTTCCTGTGATGGTTGGAGAAACTCATAGCAAGAACTAATGTCTTTTGTGCATGCACACACTATTCAGAAATATGCTAAACATGTTGGTCGGAAGAGGGATTTCCGCCTTGTAGTGAGAGGTGCTGCTCGTAACATGATTAAAATTCTGGAGGGAGCCTGTAAGTATCCTGATGCATTTTGATTTTGTCAAGCATATACTAATGTATCAAAAAAGTTGCATTTTATTGTGTGGAGGACACTATACTATTCCTGTGCTACTAATCTTTTTCTTCCTATTCTCCAATGTTTCTTTTGTTAATTAGCAAGTTTCAGTGCTAGTAGTTCTCTTCCCACACCCCACTTCCAAAGGGTGGGGGGAGAGGATGTTGCTGACTGTTTTCATTTCCTGCAGCTGATGAAGTACTGATAATCAAAAGTGTGACACACAGAGACTTCAATACAATGATAAAGGTGAAGATCTCATCCCAGTAGCTTTTATTGGTACATTCTCCATGTTGCCAACAATGTTAGAATCTATGAGGTCAGTTGAGGTGATGGCTGGTCAGTATTTTACAC
Organism: Nepenthes alata; assembly: GCA_028571085.2. Taxonomy (NCBI): domain Eukaryota; kingdom Viridiplantae; phylum Streptophyta; class Magnoliopsida; order Caryophyllales; family Nepenthaceae; genus Nepenthes; species Nepenthes alata. The sequence goes on along the minus strand of JAOVVI020011841.1, from coordinate 4,312 downwards.
TCATTGATTGCTTATTCTTAGAATTCTAGCTTGCCAGATGAATTCAATGACAGATGTATTCCATGTTTATCCCATACTGATGTGTTTGCCACATCATTTAAAAGAAGTGTGCATGTAAGAAATTTAAATAATGGCTTTAACTAATGTGTTTGAATTGGTTTCGATGCGACTAATAAATATTTGTGAATTGAATTAAGTTAGAAGTTACTGAAAGCCTATTTCTGGTTACAAATTCCATCAAAAGTGACTCAAAATTTTAGAATAGGCAGATTGTTTTCTGCCTAAATTTCTCTCTTCTAGCCAGTAGACAATGTCAGATGACAAGCGCACAGCAGAGACCTCCTTCACTAAAGTTATTTCGTGCCCGAGGCATGTGGCACCACATTTCACTGTTCCCTGGCATTGCGAATTTTGTCCCTTAAGGCAAAACCATTTTTAGATATTGTCCTCGGTTTCAAGAGTATGAGAAAATCCATAATTGTGCAAGCTTTTTTATGTTTTTTGGGATCATTATTTCGGTCTCTATATGGTGTAGATTGACAAAAAACCTAGGTTATTACTTGGTAGATGAACAAAATGTGTAGGTGGTGTTCAGTATCAGTTTTGTTAAGAACAAGTGGCTTAATAGTGGTGGTTGGTGTTTGTAGATGGTGATTTTGGTGCTTAAGATTGCAATAGTTGCTATATCAGTGTCACTGTCCAAAAACTAACCTGTTGTAATTGTTGGTATCACATACACGAGGGTAGCTCGTGACAGTATGTTATGTTATGGTTTTGCTGGAATGGATTGGTGGCATATCTAATGGTATAATCTCTCTCTCTCTCTCTCATTCTCTCCCATTCCCTTTCCACTCAATTAACCCATCAATGCCCACGTTTATCTGCCTCTACAGCATAATATAGTGTTGGCAGTTTGTAATCTGTATGATACATGATGTGTCATCACATCAATATGGAGTTGTTTTGCAGCTACTCTGCGGGCTGTGGGAGTGCAAGTGAATTTTCAAATTATTATCAATGTGATCCAATGTGATCCACATTTATGGAAAGTTGAAAATGACAGCAATTAACTGTTCCACTACTTCAGAAATTCTAGTAATTTTGTAATACTGTTCAAATGAAACCTTGGTTTGTAATTATCTATTTCTATGCTTTGATGATTCAGTTGATATTCCTTTAGTCTTATTGACTTTCCTGTTCTTTTTTTTCTTTTTTTTTTTATTACATTCACGTTTTACATCCCAAGTGCAAAAAGTTTTCATGTCCAATTTTCAATTATTACTGCATTTTTACACAAGGGTGCTATATAAATTTCTAAGACAAAATTGAAATTTAATGTTGTATATTTAGGGAAAATCTAATTATAAATCACAAATTATTTAAAATTAAAATGTAAAAAAGCTAATAGAATATGAAATATAATGTGAATATAAAATACTATAAAATATAAGTATAAATCAAATATAAAACTAAGAAGTATTTTATTTAGAAAACTGTAGTACAATTTTATTTATAATCTATGAGAGTCTCACAAGTGAGGGTTTTTGTTGGTGTATGGGTGGAATGAATTTGACTTTGTTACTGCTTACTAGTCATGAGAAACTGATGTGCAAGCAAGGAAAGAAAAAGAGGTAAGTGCCGGAGGAATAACCAAATAACTGTTTGGCAAGGGTCATCTTTATGTTGAATGGAAATGTCACTTGATAAATTGGAGAATGTTGTACTGAAGCCAGTCTCATAGATGTTTATGACAATCTTGTTATTGTGTATGTTGCAGAGCATTCCAAATCCAGTTTATTTGTTCCAGGGAATTGTGCTGCGCAGGGGTGCCAAAGGGACAGGGATGAAAAGTATTGAGCTAGCACTTTCTATGTGCCACATTGTTGACATTTATGGTTTCACTGTCGATCCAGGCTATACTGAATGGTCAGTTTGTCGCTGCTGTTATATGTCTTTGAAGATTGACAGCCCATTCATGCACCTGAATAACACCCTACAAATCATATTAATCCCCCTGCATGACCACCAAATTAGAAAGAGTCAGAGACGTGAGCTTGGGATGAGGGTATAGTATATGTGGATATTTGATTCATACAGAAAGCTTTTGTGAAAGGGTTTGGCCTTGTCAGCTGTGGCATTTTTTTTCCTGTTTATCGTGATTGAAAATGATTAAGATGTGAATATAATAACCCTTATTAGGACCAAACCTGTCTGGCAAAAGTAGTTGGATGAAGCTTGGAACTAGGATCAACATTTTAACATCATGCTTGCTGTCATGAGAGGGTCTTTTGAGGGCATCTTTAATATTCATTGGAGTATCGTACAGACACGTGTCTGTGTGCACATGTTTGCAGGTGTGGTTGGGTGGGTGGCGTGAGACGGGAGTGGGTGAGGGTGCAAGCCAGTGTGTGAGTATACTTTGGGCATGCGAGCATGCATGGGTTTGTGTACACATACATGCATTCTGCATGCGCATGTAGATTCTAGCAAACAGTGGAAGGAAACCAATGATGGTATTCAACAGCTGCTACCTCAAACATGTGATACTATTCTTTTGGTTAACCTTTCAATGTGCATGCTATCTGGTGATTCTACATTCCATTTGTTGGCATAGTTGTTTACATGGATGTTGCTTTGGATCAAAACATGTTGCTAAAGAGGCTGTACAGCTGACCCCAAATTATGGAACTTAATTGCATTGTTGATGTTTGGATAATTGATAATCTCAAGTGCATACATGAGCAAGTTGGCTGGTTCAGTCATTTAACTTGATGCCGTGGTTTTTCTATGGGGTTTCTTGTAGGACCAGATATTTTTCTGAACCGAAAAAGGGACACAATCCACTTCAAGGGAGGGCCTACTATCAGCTTCTTGAATGCCTTGGGGTATGGTTTCTTCTCTCCTATCTTATCTGGGGATTGTGGTTTTTCCTTTTGTCTCTGCCGTGTTTTTTTTATATTTTTTGGGTTCCCTTTTCTTTTTCAGTTTGGGAAGGGGGTGCAAGAAGGATGTTTTATGCATGTTAATACCCTAAGTAGTGTGCTTTGTCTGTTTGATTTAAGGTAATTAGAATACATTCTCCAATGAGAGCGCATAGGAAGCAAGACTGGTCTGATGTTCCCAGTAGACATGTGATAAAAAGAGCTCACACTGCTGCATTGCGCTTGAAGAGGAGCCAACCCAGTCAGGCTGGTGACTTGGGACAGTTTGGCAGTTGCAAAGTCTGGGGTAATGTGGGCAACTATGACGGACCCATCTCAGGTTCTTCAGGCATGAGCGAGGTCAGGAAGAAATCAAATTATAGTAAATGGGAAGTTATGCCTTTCAACAATCTCAGAAAAGAGGCACGGGATCGCTACAGGCAGATGGAGGGCGTGTCGCTTTACAAAATGGATGGCAATAAATTAGACGACCTGGTTTGTGTGAGACATACTTTAAAACCAGACACGTGATTGAAGTTCTCGGTGAAGGTTTCAGTTTGTATGCACTGTCAATGGCTAAAAGTGTTGGGACGAGCAAAGTTTGCTGTGTTGTGTGCTCAGTGGCTATGTGCTGTTGAGTTACTGCTGCCACTCAGAGATATTTAATTGGTGTGCCCCAGCCCCACACTTCCTTTAGTAGGAAGCAGTTTTGGGAACCAAAATCTTGTATCCTTTGTACGAAAGAAATGCTGAATTGTTTATTTGCTTGTAAGATTGCCGATCTGATACATCTTCTTGAGTAGAAAGTTAAATTGATTCTTGGTTCATAGGATGAAATGCAGAATTATTCGGTTCATATGGTTTCAGTTCTCCTATTTGTATTCTTTTTCATTGTAGCCTGATTATGTACGGCAAATCTTTTGATTTGCTTTTTGGTTCTATCATGGCTTCCTAAGCTGAATGTTTCCCTTTTTGGAGCCTAGCTGACCTGCATTCTGCATTCGTGACCAGAAGATGATACTTTCAACTAGTTCACCCGTGTGGCACTGACCGTCCCCTACTGTTGGATCTATTAAGTTGGTCGAGTCCTCGTACTTTAAGCACAAGCTAAGCAATTGGAAGCAAGATAAAAGCACTAAGAAATAAATTCAAACATACAAAGAAGAGAATTTCGAAGAATATTTGATAAATTATATTGATTGAGAACTCTTTGCTTGGTAACTACAAATGGAGCCTCCCTTCCATTTTTATAGTAATGTTCTTCCCATCCACCCTTCAAACCAACGGTCAAGATTATTCCAAATGGATAGCTAGGATTAGTTTTTAGAATTTTTTGAAGGTATTTCTTATTGATGCATTTTCTAAACTTTTTTACTATCTTCCTCTTTGAA
>JAOVVI020011840.1:0-12482 GCA_028571085.2 Nepenthes alata | reverse complement strand
TAGCAAGGCATTACAAGACACCGACTTATTCACCACAATATTTCATCCTCTGGCGTTACATTTTTGAAAGTATTTGTTGTGTGCTCAGTTACAACCGCATGAGCAGTTGGCACAAGAGCAGCTGCTGCCGCACTTGCACTTGCAGTCATTCTCGGCTGCCGGAGCCCCCATGAAGACGGCGTCGTAGCTGAAGAAAATAATGAAATCTCACATATTTGCCAAAGTAGCAGAAGAAAAATACGAAAAAAGTCAAATCTTTAGGGTTTGTGTTTTTCTGGGCTATTGAACTTACGTCTCCTGTGTCTCGAGGACGAAGCCATATTGTCTACCCTTCTTCCTGCAACCAAATACCATATCTGTTCGATCACAACCATCTCATTTAAAGGTGATTATATATTGTAGAAAATATTACAGTAAAAGTGGCTTAGATCAATAACTAAAAGTCTTGTGAAATCTTTCATTGATTATCTACATATTCAATCTTTGTAAGTTTCGCAGAAATTTAGCCCAACCATCGAAGTGGGAGAATGGATTATTCTTCGTCATCCAACAAACTCTACTCGTTCAAAGGAACTTTGAGGGCTTAAAAGTTCAAGGGATGTGACAAAACGTTTCAGGGTGGTTATCGGGGACATGAATAAGAAAGAAAGTTCAGAAATTCTTCTGCAGTTCTGCATAGGCGATGCAATCCTCTTTATTACGACGGACCCATCATTTAAATATCAGATCAGATGGTTAGCGCTTAACATAAATCAAATTAGTGGCCGTTTTTAAACTGGAAAACTAATAGTAAATTCTCTGCTTCTAATTTCTGAAATTCATATATATGTATATATGATAGTAGCAACGATGGAAGACTTACACACACTGGCTGCTGTCAGCGCAGTCACAGTTTCCGCACTTGTCCGACATGGTCGACGAAGCAAAGGGTTTGCAAAACTCGAGACTGATCTAGTATTTGAGAGTATTGCTTTTATGGCTGCTGGGTATGAACTGATACACACGGCCTTTGGTATTTATAGGCGGAAGATGAAGGAAAGAGCTTGCTGGGTGGCTCGGACCCGGTCTGGCGTGGGGCCCGTGAGGATGCGCGGTGTGTGGGACCCGCGAGGCACGAGAGGAGCACACGCCTCTGCAGAAGTGGAAGAGGGAGAGGAATCTTGAATGGTAAAGGAATGGCTGGTAGCCGTGGCCTCCTGTCCTCCTCTCATGTCAACTTCAAGTTTTTGTTTTGGTCTGCATTTTCCCTTGATAATTTCAAGGATAGCTTGTGTCATGGTCTACTTCTACAATTTTTATTAGATTACGAGTCTAAAACAAAGGCCTCCCTTGGAAAAAATGGAAGAAATTACTTATATTTTAGAAGTATATATTGATCAATAATCATCAATTATCATAATTTTTTGAGTTTAGATATTATTAACATATGAAAATAAAGCCTGTAAATATTTACAGAAATGAATATTTATGATATAGGAAAAGTTCTGAAGTTTCAAAATGATTTTAGTTCAAATACGCTACATCGATTTTTTAGTAGGGAGAGTTTTGGGAATACATGTGAGTTATGTTGAAAGGACCCATGCGGAAGAATTAGAAGAAATTGTAGTGCTTTTTAAATATGTGTTGGACGATGATTATAAATTAGCATAGGTTTTTAAGTTTAGATAGTTTTTGATAGACGTGGCTAGGGTTCTGATTTTTTTTTTAAAAAAAAATTTAGAAAAGTTTTTATTTCAAACCACTATAATTTTAGTAGGGTGTGTGTTGGGAATATGCTTGAGTTGAGAAAAAAAAAAGACTTACATCCGAGAATCCTGTAAGAGAAAAATAAAGTGCTTTAATTTTTATTCCGATGGCAACCTTGAAAAATACACCTCTACTATATCCTCAATTTGTGCTTTGTCTCTACTGTTGTAGATATGATAAATATTAAAATTATTAAAAATAGTATCTTAACTAATATCATATTTAACATTTTTTTTAAAATTAAAATATTAAAAAAACTATCTAGTACTAGCCTATCTCTCCATCATTATATACCCCGCATAAATCTAAATAGGATATATATTTGTATTGAAAACTTATATGTAATATATAATTTGTATAAACTATAGTCAACATCAAAATTGACCAATCCAACAATAGAAGTAAGCAGCAGAAATTGAGGTAGTTCAGAATTTTCTTATAGATGAGATTTACTTTCTTTGGTATGAATTCAATATAAAATATAACTTATTAGTAAAAATATAATACCCAATAAATTACTTCATTGCTTACAGTTTGATCATATTTTTAACTTTATAAATAGCAAATCAAATTTTATGATTTTGAATTGATGAAAGTTAGTATATATTTTTCATACTTATGTTGATGATATAGGATCTCTTAATGCCACTAGCAACTGTAGTATTATTAGAGTCAGCATTTATTATCAGGGGCCAAATAGTTGATGAAAAAAAAAAATAAAATGACATCAAAGATAATGAAAATGCACATATTTTTCAATAATTGGTGTTATAAAAAAACAATTATGTAAGAAATCTGATCATTTTAAATTTTAACAAAAAAATGATTTCAAAAGTAGTAACAATAGTACAGGTTATAATATAAATTAATGGGTCCCGGCACCCAAGGCCTAGAAAGGAAGGCTCAAAGTCACGACCACGGACCAAAAGGACTACGAGGACAAGCTGGTCCAAGAGGCCCAAAAGCCCAACTTAGCCCAAGAAGCTATGATGACCTAGGCTAGTGTCCCAGGAAGCCTAAATGACGACAACGGTCTGAAAGGCCAATTTGACCTAAAAGAAACGAGAACGCCACGAGGGGCTGATGTCATCAACAAAATCCCGAGGACCTTTAGCGGGAGGAACATCCAAGAACTTAACTCAATAAACCCGAGGACCAGGCGAAGACCCAGAATGCTTTCTAAGGACAAGAGAAAAGAGGGACCAAAATGACCGAGCACGCCAGCTCAAATGATTCACTGTTACCAAGGAACACGTGTTCTCTACAATACGCCACCCCCGCAAGAACTCACGGCGCTCGGAGCACGTGCCATCATGAGAGGTCTAACGACTCCTGACACACCGGATACGTAGAGTTGGTGGCAGGCGTCCCTGACACGCCGTAACGGCAGAGTTGGTGGCAGGCGCCCCTACACATGCTAGTGCCACGTGTCCCCTCACCAACGACATAATTTTTCTCTATAAATACCCCATTCAAGCAACAAGGAAAGGATTCCAACAAGTGTTATTTGGAGCACGTATTGTGAATGACTTCCAAAAGAAAAGAAGAGAAAAGAGAGAGACCAAGACTCCTCACTTTGTAACTCTCTGTGGCAGCAAATCGTGCCACAGCATCTTGTTATATTCCGTTTTCGTAATAGTAGAATTTCTCGGACATAGCATCTGCTACCGTGGTTTTTCCGCCTTCTCAAGCAACAGGGGTTTTTCACGTAAAGTCCTCGCGCCTTTCGTCCTCGTCCCCTTTCTTCTTTCTGAGACATTGTCCTCGTCAGTTCTTCTTGTGTTGCAAGTTTTCGTCCGTCCTTGAACGCATAAAGAGTGCTTGGGCTCTGATCAACTGACGGCCAAAATACGCAGACGCCATATTGACACCGTCTGTGGGAAGCGACTGAAAGTCTGCTTTTCGTATCTTCATAAAAAATACAGAAAAGCTGCAACAACTTTAACTCCAATATCTAGAATGGTAAATACGAGGGCGCAGGCGAGTGCACCCGCCAGGGAGGTGGCCTCACGCAATAGCAGCCCTAACCCCTACGTTGGGGTGGAGAACCACCCTGATGAAGTGGTCAGGGCCTTGGCGGCCAGAATAGAAGGCATGTGCAAAGCGTTCGATACACTCTACTCTAAGATCGACAAGCGGGTGAGAGGAGCCCCTTCCAGGGCCTCTCAGGATGGAGCATCCCAAGGCAGGGACAAGGAGAGAGATTACCGTGAGAATCCATCAAGCAGGCATGAAAACTCGAGGACCCAAGTGGCCTCCAGCAGCAGAGCCCCGCGTGGGCTGGAGGGCCATCTGAATCCTCGGGTCCAAGAAGAAAGCCCACAGAGGCGTAACTCTGGGACCCAACGGAGCCACCGTGAACGCAGCAACCAAGAGACAGTCCCCCGGGATGCTCCCCCACAAGGAGTCCAGGCGGCTCCCGAGCGCTGTACGGATTGAGGGCCTTACGAGTTGAGGCATTACCTCAACAAAAAGAAGGCAATTGCCCCGCTTCGAGTGGAGGAGAGGATAGAAAGAGGTTGGAAGTGAGTCCTCGAAGAGAGCAGTGGGGGAGGAGCTAATGCACTCCAGTCCCCATTCTCAATAGAGATTAGAAAAAGGATGCTCCCTCTGAAGTTCAAAATAACAAATCTGGAGGTGTACGATTGCAGTGCTGATCCCATGGATCACCTCAACCACTTTCGGGAGCATCTGAGCCAGGAGGGTCTGGATGAGACAACCATGTGTCAATGCTTCCCCTTGACTTTGAAAGGGAACGTGAGGATGTGGTTCTACGGGATGCCGGCAAACTCCATCCGTGACTTCAGCGACTTGGCGACAACCTTCCTATCTCAGTTTTCCTCCAACAGGAGAGTGGAGAAGTAGCCCTGGCACCTCACCCGGATCAAGCAGGGTGCTAGGGAGAGTCTGAGGGGATTCCTGGCCCGATTTGTAGCTGAGGCCAGGCAAATCCCAAAATTGACCAACGAGATAAAGCTAAACGCTTATTTCTCGGCTCTAGAAGGAGGTGCCTTCTTCAAGCACCTCATCCATAAGGGTCCCCAGACCTTTATGGAGGTCGAGGCCGTGGCCTTGGCCAGAGCGTACATCACGGCCGAGGAAGCCAACGATGCCAAGCGGCCAGAGAGGGACGAGCACCCTCATCAGAAGGCGGTGGAAGGCAATAGGAAGGTCGAGGACTATCAGAGTCCCCAGGCAATGAAGAAACAACACAAGGTTGAGTAGAGCACCCAAAGAGAACCGCAGCTTATGCACTTCACACCACTAAATGACACCCGCACCAACGTCCTGATGCATATCTGGGAGGAAAAGTTTCTGAAGTGGCCCAAGCCGCTGAAGAACCCGGAGGGTGTGGACCAGATGAAATACTCTGACTACCACCACTCCGGGGGCCACAGCACGGAGGACTGTAGGACTCTACAGAAGGAAATAGAGGAGCTGATTAGGAGGGGGCACCTCAACCGTTTCCTGCAAAGATCCGAACAAGCTTTCGGAACAGCAGGCGACGGTGAAGCTGAGCCCCCCAGGAACAGAGTGGTTGCGGGGGTCGTGAACATGATATCAAGCTGGCCGGCCAGAGGGAAGGAGCATGAGCTTGCAGCGGTAAAGAGACTGAGGACGGGACCTGGAGGTGAAGATAAAGTTATCTGCTTTAGCAATACGGATATGAATCATGTAACTTCTCCTCACTCCGATCCCCTGGTTGTAACGGATCTCGTTTCTGGCGGAGCAAATGACTACCGGATGAAATGAGTATTTGTTGATAATGGAAGATCCCAAAATTTGCTCTACCTTGATGCCTATTTCAAATAAGGATCTAAGAAGAGTCAGATGAGAGCGCCAGAAGGACCACTCTATGGGCTGGACAATGAGCCAGTGCCTGTTCAGGGTATCATCTAGTTGGAGGTGACATTGGGGATGTACCCGAGGACTTAGTCCAAGGTCCTCACCATTCTGGTTGTGGACCTGCTCTCAGCCTATAACGCCATTCTCGAACGCCCTTGCTTGGCCACGTTCGGTGCGGTGACTTCCATCCCACACCACAAGATGAAGTTTCCCACCTCATGTGGTATAGGGAAAGTCCTCCAGGATCAATCCATGGGGCGAATGTGTTACTTAGCGCAAACCACGCAAGCAACACTCCCACAATCAATGGAAGACCTCGACCTCAGGGACGAGGCCACGCTGCAGCACGCGTAGCTTGGAGAGCAAACCGTCCAGGTCTCGCTAGATCCGGTGGATCCAGAGAAGTACGTCCGTATAGGGAGCTTGCTGCCAGAGTCCGTCCGGGACCAACTGACCAGCTTCCTACGGGAGAACTCGGATGTGTTCGCCTAGTCAACTAGTGACATGCCGGGAATCTCCTCAGAGATCATAGTCCACAAGCTGGGCATCGATCCTCATCACAAGCTCGTCAGGCAAAAGCGTAGGAATTACTCCACAGAAATGTTGGTGGCCATACGCGAGGAAGTCAAGAAACTCCTGGACACCGGGTTCATCCGAGAGGTGCAGTATCCGGACTGGTTGGCCAACGTTGTCATGGTGAGGAAGAACAATGGGAAGTGGAGGATGTGTGTGGACTTCACCGACCTCAATAAGACGTGCCCCAAGGATAGCTTCCCACTGCCCAGGATTGACCAACTTGTGAATTCGACATTCGGTCACGAGCTCTTAAGCTTCATGGACGCATACTCGGGCTATAATCAGATCAGGATGAGTCTCAAGGATGAGGAGCACACGTCATTCATGAAGGACTAAGGGACATACTGCTATAAGGTAATGCCCTTTGGCCTCAAGAATGCGGGCATAACTTATCAGCGGCTCGTGAACAAGATGTTCGAGGACCGGATAGGTAGGAACTTGAAAGTCTACGTTGGCGACATGCTCGTTAAGAACAGAGCAAGCGACAATCACGTAAGGGACTTGGCCGAGACCTTCCATGTGCTCAGGACCCACGGGATGAAGCTTAATTCAAGCAAATGCACATTCGGTGTGGCCTCAGGGAAATTCCTGGGTTACATCGTGTCACATCGGGGAATCGAGGTAAACCCAAAAAAGATACAAGCAATCCTGGACATGTGAGCTCCGCGGACAGTGAATGAGGTCCAGAAGCTTACCAGGTGGGTGGTGGGCCTTTCTCGTTTCCTGACAAAATCAGCTGAGAAGCACCTGCCGTTCTTTAAAGCCCTGAGAGGGACAAAGACAAGAGACTTTCGATGGAGTGACGACTGTGAAGACGTATTTTGAGGACTCAATAGCTACCTCTTGAGCCCACCTCTTTTAGCTTCTCCCAAGCTTGACGAGGAGCTATACCTGTACCTTTCCGTGTCCGACACGGCATTAAGCTTGGTTTTAGTTTAAGAACATCACGGGAAGTAGCAGCCCGTGTATTATGTAAGTAAGACTCTCGCGGATACTGAGATCAGGCACACAGGATAGTGGTCTTGACCGACCAGCCACTAAGGGCCATCTTGCAGAAGCCCGAGATATCCGGACGACTGATTAAGTGGGCCATCAAATCAGGAGAATTTGATATAGAGTTTCGTCCGAGACCAGCTTTGAAGGGACAGGTCCTCGTGGACTTTCTTGTCAAGACAACAGTGCTGGCCAGCGGTGATGAGAACCAACCTGTCACGGATGAGTTTAGCAAGGCGTCAACTTAGACACTACACGTGGACGGCTCCTCGATGAAGGATGGCTGCGAAGCTGGTGTTGTCTTGCTGACGCCCGAGGGGCTGGAGATAAAGTATTCACTAACCTTGGGGTTCTCGGCCACGAACAACATTGCGGAGTACTGGCCGACGATAAAGTATGACGCCATTGATTTCGTGCGTAAATGTGAGAATTGCCAACTTTATAGCAACGTGAGCCATCGCCCCCACATAGATCTCCAGGCACTCCAATCTCTGTGGCCGTTCACCCAGTGGGGGCTCGACATCCTCGGACCGCTCCCGCTCGCGCTCGGACAGAGGAAGTTTCTTATCGTTGGGATAGATTACTTCGAGATCCGATAGTGCATCGTGACCGAAACGGGATGCAGTTTACCGGGAAACGGTTCACTAGGTACTGCACTAGCCTGAAGATCAACTTGGTGCACACGTTAGTAGCGTACCCCCAAGCCAACGGATAGATGGAGGTAACAAACTATATAATCTTCCATGGGCTCAAGACCAAGGTGGAGTGTTCCAAGGGCTCATGGGTGCATGAGCTTCCCTCGATCTTCTGGTCATATAGGACGACGCCCAGAGAACCCACGAGGGAGACTCCCTTCAGTCTCTGCTACGGGGTCGAGGCTGTCATTCCAATAGAAGTGGGCCTTACGAGCCCACGGGTTGGATGTTTCAGCACGACCGACAACAGCTAGAGACTCCGAAAAAGCCTCGACATGCTCGAGGAGGTCCGCGACCAGGCTAGGCTAAGGGTAGCGACGTACCAACAGCGAGTTGCCTGCTACTACAATAAGAAGGTAAAGGCACGGCAGTTCGAGGTTGGGGATCTGGTGAAGCCTTAGAGTTTCCCCAAAAGAGGCATTCTTCGCAGTAGCTTCAGCGATCTCCACCTGCAACCACTGGTTGTCCTCTCGAACGACCCTCAAAGAGTCCATTTCCAGGCAAGACTGGGTAACCTCACCGACCAGCTGACTAAGGCACCCGGCTAGATCCTGGAGCAGCAAAAAAGGCAAGTTCGTTAAGGCACAGGCAACGTGAAATAAGGCAGATGGAAAAACGGTAAAGTACCTTAGAGACCAGAGGATCATGACTTGGGCCATGCCCCCCTGGGACCTCGGGTTCCTGTAGCTCATCCACAGACATCGCAGGAACATCAAAGGCAGTCTCAAATGGGGGACTTCAGGAGCAGGGGGCTCCACAGCATCCCAAGACCCAGCGTTTTCTGAAGGCCCTGCAACTTCCGGGAGCTCTGAGGCCGCGACCTCAACCTCATCACCACTAAGGATCTCAAAAATGTCCCCGGAAGGGGCGACGACGGCTGCCTCCATCCTGTAAGGCTCCCCAATATTGACAGCTTCCAGGGCGGGAGCGGTCGCAGCCATAGCCGCCTCCTCGCCCTGATGGACTCTTACCTCCTCCGTGGCCTCAAAAACAATCGGATCCTCAGAGGGACCCGCAGGAAAGTCTGAGACCCCACCCTGGGTCTCGGCAGCAAAAGAAGAAGGACCTGCACCCTCGGGCTCCGCAGAAGGTCCAGCATCCAACCCCATGGCCCTCCTGACCAGGGGGCAATGACAGCGGTATCATCTCTAGACGAGGACCAATTAATGATCTGTAGTGAATCTTCTGAGGCCTCAGTCCGTGGACTCTTCTGCGGCCTGTCGGATGGCTCCTGGATAGTAAGGGAAGCCTCCTTTTTGCTCAGTCTCTTCTTCTTCTTCTTCTTTGAAGCTGCAGCAGCGGTGGAGTCCACAGACGTTGTTACCCACTTGGCCTCCGCCAACTTCTCAGGTGATAGCCAAGTGTTTTTCTTCCCCACATTAAAACTGCCAACTACCAAGGTTGGCCATCACTAAGTCCGTGATCTCCTTTGCAATTTCCCTTTCCTCAGTAGTGGCATCAGAGTAGTTCACCACGTTTCCCCATATGACCGAGAGCTCCTAGTTCTCTCGGACTTTCAGAAAGAAAAAATTATCTTTTCACCGTTTCGTGGAATTTAGGTTTCCTCCACTCATCACGGAAAACTCCGGATGATGAGTCATGGTGATCCAGTCAAGATTGTGAGTGAAACAAAACTTGACTTTCACCATGGCCACCTCAAGAACCTTCTTATGACAACGTGCGAATACACAAATGGAGACCAAATACCTAACAACGTTCCAGCTCCCTCATCATGTGTTATAGCTCCAGTGGAACGGGGAAGCGAAGCCCACCTTTAAGGTGGACCTCATAGACGACGATGAAGCCATTCGGAGGACTGCAAGCCCTCTCAGTGGCCCCTGGAACCACCATTACGATAGAATCCGGGATGCTGTACTTCACCCGGATCTGGTCAAGATCTTTGAGGGTGAGAGAGGAAGCGATTTCTTTAACGCTTGGAGCTATGGCAGCAGAGAACAAAACCTCGACGACAGAAAAAGGAAAGGAACCGGTGACAAGGAACTTCGAGAGACGTTACGGAAATGCAGAGGAGGAGGAGGAAAGAAATGGAAGCAAAAGGGCCAACTTAAAGAAAATTTGAAACACAAAATAGCGCCCTCATTATGGGCCTTGCCATGCGTCACTAGCCCATACGCAGGGAGCAGACGTGGGCTTTTGGCTTCCTGAGGCGATGTCACCTTAATCAAATGTCGCATTTAATGCCTTACAGAGAAACCAAACGGCGGCGACAGATGGGTCTCGGACTGGTAAGATGGTCTCGGATGGATAAAAGACAGCTCCCATCAGTAAGACATGGCGTCCGCGAACTGTCACGATAGAAGAATGCCCTCAAGCCATGTCAAACGTTGGAATCCTTGAACCGTTTGACATGGGGGGCTCATGATGGGTCCTTGCACCCGAGGCCCAGAAAGGAAGGTCCAAAGTCACGACCATGGACCAAAAGGACTATGAGGACAAGCTGGCCCAAAAGGCCCAAAAGCCCAACTTAGCCCAAAAAGCTAAGATGACCTTAGAAGCCCAAAGACTTGGGCTAATGTCCTAGAAAGCCCAAATGGCGACAATGGTCCGAGAGGCCAATTTGACCTAAAAGGCATGAGAACGCCATGAGGGGCTGATGTCATCAACAAAATCCCGAGGATCTTTAGCGGGATGAACGTCCGAGAACTTAACTCAATAAACCCAAGGACTGGGCGAAGACCCAGAATTCTTTCTAAGCCCAAGGAAAAAGAGGGACCAAAATGACCGAGCACTCCAGTTCAAATGATTCACTGTTACCAAGGAACACGCGTTCTCTGTAACACACCACCCGCGTAAAAAATCACGGCGCTCAGAGCACGCGCCATCATGAGAGGTTTAACGGCTACCGACACGCCAAATACGCAGAGTAGGTGGCAGGCGTCCCTGACACGCCGCAACGGTAAATTTGGTGGCAGGTACCCTGCACACGCCAGTGCCACGTGTCCCCTCGCCAATGACATGATTTTTCTCTATAAATACCTCATTCAAGCAACAAGGAAATGATTCCAACAACTGTCATTTAGAGCACGTATTGTGAACGACTTCCAAAAGAAAAGAAGAGAAAAGAGAAAAGAGAGAGAGCAAGACTCCTCACTTTGTAACTCTCTGTGGCAGCAAATCGTGCCACAGCATCATGTTGTATTCCATTTTTGCAATAGTGGAATTTCTCGGACCTAGCGTCCCTTCCGTGGTTTTTTTTCCTTCTCACGCAACAGGGGTTTTCCACGTAAGGTTCTCACGCCATTCGTCCTCATCCCCTTTCTTCTTTCTGAGACATTGTCCTCGTCAGTTCTTCTTGTGTTGCACGTTTCCGTCCGTCCTTAAACGCATAAAGAGTGCTCGGACTTTGATCAACCGGCGGCCGGAATACTCGGACGCAACATAAATAAAGGCTAAAAATAAGTAAGTGTTTAGATATATTTTTATCTTTATAAATTATAATATTAAAAATATTTGATAAATTAAAAAAAATATAATTTATTTTTTAATAAAATTTTATATAATTTTATTTTTTATCTATTTTTTATTATATCCATGCCTAAACTAGCACAACCTAGAGGCACACCTATCCAACACAGGTGGGACGCATACTGTATTAGATTAAAATATTTTTAATTAAGGATCATATAAATAAAAATAATGGTAAATATACCTATTTCAAATAAGACCTCATGAAATCTTTCACTAAAATTATAGCCATCAGTTTTCTTTACTCTTATTGATCGAGATTTTGAATGCTCTACAGAACTCCAAGCCTTTCTATTCACTTGAGATTTATTGTTTATGATGTTAAGCAATAGCGAATATGCTAAAAATGATGATTTTATGTGGTGTGAATAAAACAATAGAAATAGGTGGGTTGCGTTGTGTAAATTAAAGTGATTAAAGGGCAAATCTATTAAAAGAAATGTAAAATTATAAGTTTTTTCATAGTCAAGGATACTCTAGGAAAACTAACAAAAAATTACTTTAAAATGGGGGACGCCTAATTGCTTGCTTAAGCAACTGCCTTGCCATTTCACATTGTCGAGACATGAGCTAGGTGATTATGCCTTGCTATCGTCCAAATGTCAAGGCAAGCATATGAAATTTCTTTGAAATTTTGATAAGTACGTTAAAATGTATTGGAGTCATTTTATATTTATAGCCATTAAAACCGTTAAAAATGAAATCCTATGAAAAAATATAGGAGGACTCCAATAACTTTCTATTTTAGGCAGCAAATACAAGAAAAAGGAAACAGCTTGTCCCTTCATCGGAACCGGTGGCCATCGTGCATTGATAGTGAATCACAGCCCTATATCTCAGTCTTGATGAAATTAGATATAGAACTAAATGTTGAGATTTTTTCTGAAAAAAGAAATTTTTCTTTAATTTTTTAAACAGAAAATAGTAGAGATATCATATTCATATTCTATAATCATAGAATCAAGGCATAGAGGTTGCGCCTCATTACTGAGGTATAACCCCCCTGGGCTACCCGTCACCTAGCTCAGGGGCCCTGTGCCGCAATTGTGGCTGTTTGGTCATAAATCCAACAGTCGGATCATTTTTTGTGGCTGTTTTCATTTGTATGAAACAAAAAATCAAAATGTCATTCGACTATTG
>JAOVVI020011839.1:0-12482 GCA_028571085.2 Nepenthes alata | reverse complement strand
AAAAATTTGTAAAAGCCTGAACTGGCCCCCTGAAGCAGCTGCAACATCAATTATGGATGTTGATATGTTCAGTTGCTAAACTTAGCTCTGAACCAGCCATGAACCCGCCAAATTGTTCAGCATTTGAACCGGCTTAAACATCCCAAGTGGATGTTACACACTTGGCTGAAAAATGGACCCTTGAACCGGTCAAGAACCGGCCTTAAACTGGCCCCAAAGTCACCCACAGAATCTGCCCAGTTGTCCTTACTGATGCAGAAAACTGTAGTATATAAAAATAGATTGAACCGGACACCAAACGGACTGAACCGACACTCAACCAAACCAAAATAGTAAGTACTAATGTTAAGCCATCCACATGTGAACCAGCGGCCAAAAAAACCTCGAATTGGTCACTGAATCAGATCCCTAAACAGCAAGATGTCTTGCTCAACTGTATCAGGATACGTAGAAAATCAGCCTCTGAACTGGGACCAAACCGGACCCCAATTTGGCTAGACCGGCAGCCAAAATTAGCCCAAGAGTCATATGATAATGTTTAAATGTTAACCTGTAAAATTAAGTTTAGAATGACCCTTGAACCGAACCCCAAATTGGTAACAGAATTGACATCAACATCCTTGCTGACACTGAACCTCGTAATCTAGGAAAATGAACCGAATTGGCCAAGAACCAATTGAACCAGCAGCCGATCCGAAAAAGTTAGCAAGTCCTAAGATTGACTTATCAACCTGTAAAACGGCTGCCAAAAATACCTTGAATCAGTATATGAACCGGACCCCTAAACAGTAACTGTGTAGCTGATTGGTTTCCAGGACAGTGCTGAACTTCAGCCACTGAACTGGACCTCAACTTGGCTGAACCGGCAGCAAAAATTTGCCCTAGTGTCATGTGATGATGCTAAAGTATCAATTGAAAAAATTAGATTTAGAAAAACCACTGAACTGGCCCTCCAAAACAATGGCAGTTTTTGGTATAAGCTGTCCTACCGCTACTGTGTTATGAATATTAAACTGGGTCCAAACCAAGAATTAAATTAGCTGAATCCGTAGTGAATTAAACCGAAATGATGTCGGAATGTAAATTTGAAAAACTGTGCCCGATGTAATTAGTAAAATGGGTCTATTAACTAAAGGTGAACCGGTTCATGTAAACCGGGAATTCTCTGGCTCATGAATAAAATATCGAACCGGCTTGGACCAACCCCAAACTAACCCCACATCATATATTGATACTAAATCAGTTATGCATAAGTCAAATTACTGGACCGGATAATTAATTGACAATTAAGTATACTAAAATACATCAAGTATGAAATATAAATTTCAGCATGCATTTTCTGCATACAAAGGGCTTGATGTTTTGTAATATTTAAATATTTATTTGCTATGTTAAGTTATATGTAAGAAGGTTTAGTGGAAACTCTACAAAAGTATGAAGGAGTTCAGTTAATTTCTTTCAGAGCGAAGAAAACTAAGAAAAATAAGTGTAGATTTTCTATAAGAAGTTTTTATGAAAATTGGACCAAGGATCTTGCAATAGAAAATCGAAGACGGCTTTTGGCCTCATCTATCGGGATGATAGATAGTACCACCCATCTCGAGGTGTAAAAGTAGGTTAGGCCTTAAATTATGTGGACTATCACAATCCACTCACCTTGTGGTGCTGTACGAGATTAGGCTTTAGATTGTCGGGAGTAACAGAATCCTTTCTTCGATTTATCTGCTCATTTAGCTAGTAGGGCTTACTAACTCTAGTCTCTCAAAATAAGGAAGTTTTAAATAAGAATCAATGTAAAAATAAGACAAAGAAAGATAAATACATTGCATTTTATGTATCCGATTCCTATTCCTTATGATAATGAAAATTCAGTATAAATGTGCATATCTTTCTATATTATATACCTTGATGAGTATTTGACTTACTCCTTTACAGATTTACTGCCTTCAGATGGTTCACAAGAGTTGATACCTGATGAGTAGAAGGATGGAAGTCTTAATTTTATTTATATTTTGTGATGTTTTAAAAAATATGTGAATTACTGTAATTAATATGAGAATGTACTAAATAATGTTATAAAGTAAAATGTTATGAGATGATATTTTGATGATCTTAGAATTGCTTCTGCAATTTATGGCAATAAATGTATGCTTCCTCCAATTGAATGAAAATGAACTTTTGGATTTTAGCAGGCATCTTCCATAGCAAGACTGATATTGTATTCCTGTAGTACGATATCGGAGCTACTATGAGTATGACTATTATTTGAATCCTGTGTATGATTAAGTTTATTTATTATTAAATAATGATAATTACGAAAATAAGAATATGGGACGTCATAAGACGCCCCTGAAAAGACATGCTTTGCAATATCATAAAAATATGATTTACAGTTTCAAAATTATATTACACTTGAACCAATATAACATTTAGTTTGGTGACACAACCTTTCCCGCCCAAAAGAAGCCTCATCTCCTGAAAACTATGCAACAAAGATCCAAGATAGAAACAAATTATACAGAAACCTCCAATGCAAAGTTTGAAAAAAAGAATAAGAAACAAGAAAGAAAACACCATATCCTATCCTTATAAATATAATATTCATTCATGATTCACACCTGTACAATGACTTCGGAAATATAATTCTTCTTCCCCTTTGAGCGATAGGCAATGCGTTCCAGTGATACTTGATGACATCTTCTACGACCTGTCAGGAAGCATAGCCACTTGATCCTCTCACAGCAATGAAAACACACACACACACACAAAAATGAGGGATTGATGGATAAAAAGAGATTCAAATTCATCAATTCGATAATTTTTAGTCTTTTGCTCCAAGATACTAGAATATAAAACCTAAAGATTTCAACTCATGTCATACCCATTTATGACAACATTCTCCAAATACTCAGGAGTGAGGATAGATATTTGTGCATCTACAACTTAAACATTGATCATCCTTTATGGTAACTGCACATAATACCTTTGTGGTTTTGGAGCCTCAAGATTTGAATGGCATCAAGATAAGTGGAGACATATAAACACAACAGGAAGGTGAAGAAGAATATAACACGTAAAGACTGGGGACTTTAA
Source organism: Nepenthes alata (assembly GCA_028571085.2). NCBI lineage: Eukaryota > Viridiplantae > Streptophyta > Magnoliopsida > Caryophyllales > Nepenthaceae > Nepenthes > Nepenthes alata. The sequence continues at coordinate 9,389 of JAOVVI020011839.1, read as the reverse complement.
GTTTTTAAGTTCTTCACAAAAAGAGTTTGACAACCTACTGACTCTTCCCACAAAAGATTACACTATTAATAGCAAAGGTAATTAGCATGCCAGAAAAGCTAAAGAATCTAATTGCCTTAAGTCTCAAAAAAGAACAAATAGCACTGGCTTACACAGACACGAGCAACACATCCCCTTAAAGGGGATCAAAAATTGATCATAATGTCTCTTTTTTCCAGCACAAGAGACCACAAAAAGTTGGCATTTATCACTCCACTGCATTGGTAGTGTTAAGAATTATTTGAATTAACAATTCTCCATAGAGAATCTATTGTTTCCAAGCCACATCATCTAATAAAAGAATCTGACCAAACAGGAAGTTGTTCTAGAAGAGGTAGAATGAAAGTCACAAGAATTGTTACTTTCGTTTAACTAAATGCACAGTACATGAATCAGGATTCAGAAGAAGGGAAAAGGATTCATTTTGCTCCTTTTATCCTATTTATGTAGGGCCCCACCACATCTCCCTACAACGCCCAACTATCCTCAACCATTTTTCTAATTTTTCCAACACATCGCATCTCCCTCACTGAAGTAGCAATTGCCTATAATAAAAGAAACACATTATACCTCAGATGCCTAAAAGAGATGCAAGATGATGCCCAATAACAATAGCTAATTTGGATGAAGTTAAAGGTGATAAGTTTCTATTTGTAAAGGATCATACCCCAACCTAAGTATTGGAAATAAGAAAGACGATACATACATACAACTACACGAAATAAAACTTACGCTTTTACCATTATTGTTGCGTTCCCCGTAACCAATTCTTTGGCATTGTAATGATAAAGAAAGTGGTCCAAGACCACTTTCATGGTTTTTGGAAAGAAAGGATGTTCTCTCTCAGATTTATAGCAATCCACAAAGAGCTTAAACAAAACTATGACCACAAGAAAACCGAGGGCCATGACCAAGATCTTCGTTGTAAAGTCACAGTATAAGTCGATCCTTGCTTTTTCACATCTTACTTAATACTCATAGCTGACATTTTCTAGCTTTTTTGGGACATTCAAATGCCCACGCTGTGAAGGGAACCTCTCTTTATTGAGGTCCAATAGTAGATTATTTTCATATAAATATCATCACTGAAATGGTCATCATCATATTGAGGCACTGGGATGTCCTACGTAACAAAGAGATTCATGCCTAAGCCCATCCTTTCTTTTGTCTAGCGCGTGAATAATTTGATTTTTTACATAGATAGCATGGAGTGGGTTTATAAACCATTCCCCCCCCCCAAAATGGGTTACACCTTGACCTTAAATGCATGGATATCTAGCATTTTAGTGGATTTGGAAATGCACATCATTGCAATAACTTATTCATTACATGCCCCTACAATTAAAGAGAAAATTTAAAAACAAAACAAGACAATTACTAATGAATTAGAAAGTTAGGAATTAATAGAAAAAATAAAATGTTAAGATGACTACGCAATGCGACTATAAAAAGACAAATTTAGAAACAACATTGTTAAAGCCACGCCTCACATGCACCTAGCCATGCCCAGGCTCGAGGCTCAAACCCCGGCATCTCAACATACCTAGATGGAGCTCAATCCAAAAACCTAGGATCTCAAGGCGCCCACCTTTTTTTGAGGCTCTTAAGCACCTTATGGTTTTTTCTAAAAAAATAAAGTTCTTTTTAAATTAGCAATTATCCTTATTGTGACTTAAATACTAACTTGGTATTTGTGAAATTTGGATTGATAAAAGTAATGAGTAACAAATTAAAACAATGGATGGAGACTATAATGAGAATAATAAATTTGTATTTGAGGATGATTTTTTGATATAGAGTTTTATAGTTAAAACTATTAGAGTAAATGATACTACACATTACACTAAATTTAGAAATAGTTTAAATCATAAGCACTAAGTGCTTCTAGGACTACTCTATTGTAGTTTATAAATAATAAAAATTCTAACATAGAGAGACATTTAAAGATAAAGAAGCAATTCAAGCATATAAACAAAGAAAATAGAATATAAGAATTTTTATTTGATAGAGATAATAAATATTAATCTTTGTTGTGATTATGCTATGCTGATAACGATATTTCAAATTTGTTAACAAATTATATTGTTCGTGTGTCTTTGTAAATTTGTTAACAAATTATATTGTTCATGTGTATTTGTAGAGAATTGTATGTCTATTCTATTATTAGCTTTAACAAGTAAAATTCATTACAAAGAATATTTTTGATACATATATCATAAATGGGCTTCTAACTTCCATTATTCCCACACCTACACCTTGTACCTAGGTCATAGGGACATTTCCTCCTTAATTCACCATGCACCATTAACAACATTGTTCAAAAATGAACACATCCTAAGCTAGAAGTACATGAAATAAGGCGCTTAATGATGGTTTATTTAGTAAAAAAGAGAGTTTCCTCCTCGCATAGCACACATCTTTGACAAATAGGTAAAATAGAATTAATCAAAGCTGAAATATTATCAGTGTATGCCTGCTAGATTGGCCTGTTCATCTTGCCTAGAGTTGGCAAAGCCTTTTTTATAGAGTGGTTTTGCCAAGAACACTAAAAAATTTCAAGTAACATAGACTGATATTTGCAGTATAAAGAAGAAGAAGATCTAGGTAGCAAATATTTTCAAACTAGGTATACTTCTACATGCATTGATGGAATTGGCCTCTAAAGACGCTAATCTATGGGAAAATGGATATATGATGTACCATATATTGCTTTTGGTCATGGAGGAAAATACTTAAAATCAGAGAGGTTAGACATGCCATAAGAACAAACGTTGGTGAGGCAGACAATTTAGCATGACAAGTAGCATGCTTGTAGCCCTCTACATTGTCTAGAAAAAATCAGGCAGATCATGATAGATTGTCGTTCAATGCAGAGCTCTACAAATGAGGTTGCATTACAGTACTGAGTTATTGCCTCCCTTGAACAAAAGTAACAGTATTTGCAAACCCCAAATGCACTACTTACTTAGATTGTCCCATCTTATTCTTATGTATAGTTGGGGTCAAAAGGCCTAATACACTGACAAGCCTCCTGGGGAGGGGGTGTTCTTATCCTTCCTCAAATTGGTAGCCATACCCCACCTCTAAACTTCTGACTGTAATATAATAATACACTTGCAATTCTATTCTGCTATGACTTTTTCTGTTGAAAGGTTAATTATATTAGGCAATATCTTTTAGACTAATGTATCTTTGATCTGGAAATTGCCAAGATCGTGAAAAAATGTTAAAGAACGATTTTGATTGCTTTCAACATTTCATCACCACAATAGAGTTTTGGCCCACAAATTCTAAAGTTGGAAATCAATTTTAATATTAAAAAGCCGACTTTAATTTAAGGCTGCAGGGGGTTTCAAAACTTGACATACCCATTGCCACTGTGGTCATTACCGTGGCTTTTTGTTTTGGTTTCTACACTAGGAGGGAGTGGCTGTTGGCCGTAGGTTTCGCCGAGCACGTTTTGGAAAAAAAAAAAAGTCCGAGGTTCGGTTATGCCTTTGACCAAGGGTGTTTTATTAGCCGCTAATGTCCGTGGACTTCGACTGGCCGAGGAAGCAATGGTTGTCTAGGTTCGAGGTTATTGATTACCGTGGTTTGCTCCTTGGACCGAAGGCACTGCAGATGAGATATCCTCCGAGCTGGTGAAGACTGAGATGGAAATGTTCGGTTTGGTTCAGATTCAAATACCGGTCTGGATGAGCACAATCTGGTCGGGTTGGATAGATGCAAATATGTAACGGCATGTTGGCCGGTTCGGTTGCAGGCATTGGGCCGATCTGGATGACTACATTTTGGCCGATTGTCTCCTTTTTGTATTTTTACCTTGGTATTATGACATGATCCATGGTGCTCAAGGTATGCCCTAGCAACTATGTTCTCCCTCGAAATCGGCAAACACTTGAAAATAAAACATAAATTTTTGTAATTCTTTTATTTTAATACAATCTTACTTACCAAACAAAAGTGGTCATTAACGTGGCTCATCAGACAAACAACATGAGTCGATCTGTTACACCATTAGCCATAAACATGATAACATGCCAAAACCACAACACTCAACTTGCATCCCAATATCAACAATATTTAATCAACTAAAAGCTAAATCCCCTACAACCAAACCCGAATGATCCCTCTACACTCAAAACCTAAGCTAAGCCCAATCACAAATGTGCCTCTAACCCACTATTTCAAGCAATGCCAACAACTCTAAAGGCCAACTATTAATAGACAAGCATCCTTTTGCTGATAACAAGCACATTCCAACCAAGCACAAAATCTTCATTGCCATGCAACTCAAGCCTTTACTAGTGTTTCAGAACTGTTGAATAAAACTCAGTCCTTAGTTGTTGCCCGACAAAGCTACTGTCCTCAACTAATTTATGATGTCACCAATTATTATAATCATCCATCAACTTCCAATGCTAGTGCTCTTGCTCGAGTTCTCTATGAAACGCAAAGGAAGTACAAACGTCGAAATATTAGAAGTTAGGAACAATATGATAGTCATATTAGTATAGACCACTAAGCTAACCCACAATATTAAGCCCAACATCGCCAGACCAAGTGTAACCATGTTTTAGTTTTACAAGAGGTAATTAACCATACAGATGTCCAACTGAACCCCCCAACAATAACAAAGCCTTAAAGTTCAACAATGTATGGTCAACTATATGAATTCCCTCTTTCATACTCACAATTTAGTACAGCATCCTATCTCCCTCTTTTATTGCCAATTTATTACAACTATGTATGATAAGCAATTTATATCATTTTATCACTTCACCCCAAATGATTTTAGACCTATCTCCCTCTTTCTTCTTACCTCTCTAAACCAAATCATCCTTTCGCATCATCGACCTTTCGTTTGGAATAACTTGTAAGTGTCTGAATTACCTTAACAATCATTCCAGCATTTTTTGTTATGAATGTTATAATCATAAACAAAAATAGGGTGAACTAATTATCCATCATAATATTCTTATCCCCGTAACATTTAGTTTTTAAAATGTTTAATTTCCAACATTATAATACATAATAATGTGTCTAATAGTTTTAACCAATTAGCATTAATTTTGTGCTATAATACAAGAACAACAAAGAAAATATTAGGAAATTCTATAGGTGAAAATTTTGTAGCAAAGAAAGTTGGTGGTGAGACGAAGGTGCCAAAAAGAAGAAAAGACAAAAAATAGTGCTATGAAAATTCGTAACTTTGCAGGACTAATATTTTGAAACTTCAAAAGAAAAGCAAATCTACAATTAGTAAGTCTAAATCTAGAGCTTCTACTGTGTTATATGCACGGATGAAAAGATTGGTATTAGCATATGATGCGTACAGTGATCCGTGGGCCGACCCATAACTTAGCCTGCTGAAGGAAGAAAGGTCCAGATAGTGACGGCACATCAAAAGGCCCTTCGAGCCGAATATCTAGAAGGCGCTACGGTTGACCCAAACAGTCTAACCTGAAACCATCCAATAGAAATGGGTAATTAGGGATGATCAGTGGACTATCCAAATGACTACAATGGTTACCCACCAAATCAGCAGCCGACAGCCTTTGTAGCTTAGCAAATGATTGTAGGCGACTGTGACCAACATGCTAGATTCACAAATCGCTGGGACACGAATTGCAGGCAACAGCTACATGAGCACTATCCATCATGATTGCGAAGTGGTAAAGTCCAGAGATAGCTAAACCGGCACCCCATTCTATAAATATACCCTTTCCTCCACAGGAAAGGGGAGGAATCAATGGATCTATCGTCGACAAAAGCAAAAACGCTGAGGCAAGCAAAAAGCCACTCTCTAACAAATGCATCTCTCTCAAAGCCACTCTCTCTACGAGTGTCACCCCTCAAAGCCGCTCACTCCTTTAAACGCACCAAACGGATCTCAACACGCCACTACACAGTAAATCCCCGACACTCTTGGCGGGGCTCGCCCGCTGGGCTCCTGGGGCAGCACCGCAGGCGCTGGATTCTGTGGACCTACGCTTGTCGGGCCCCAGAGCACCTACGGTAGGCACTGGATCCAGCAGGTCAACGCCTACTACGCGTCGGGCTGGCACTCATTATAAAACCCGCAAGGGTTTTGCACTGGGTCATTTTCCGGTTTCCATGAGAGAGGAGAGAGAAAGACATGAAGGAGAAGAGAGTGAAGCAGAAAATCAAGGCTCTCGAGTTTGATTCCGACTTGGAGTTAGTTAGAGAAGTGGTAGATCGGGTCGAGACAAATGTACTCATATCCTTTTCTTTCTCTCTTTGCTCTTTTTATTTCGTTTATCTCGGGTATTCTCGTTTCGATGCCCATTTAAGTTCATATTTTATGAAACCTATATATTGAGCATATATATACCTCAATTTTATGTCCGATTTTAAAGATTTGTACGGTATTTCGTCCCAAGAAACCCTACCCCAGGCCCCTTGGATTTTTCCCGATTAAATTGATATTTATGCATGATTTGTCCTTAGAAACTTGAAACCCTAACTTTATGGGCATTAGTACTTTGATTATTTGGTATTTATTCACATATATTTTGTATATATTAGTTTTCTGTATACCGAAAATATTATCAGACATGAATTATGATATTTATTCACATGTACGTTATTTATATTATATTGTATATTTTCAGAAATTACGTTGTATGCATTTGTGAAGGGATTTGTTGTCCGGAAGCTTTAAAATTATGTTTGTCTCATGGCGGTAAGAATTTTTGATTTTTCAATGTTTTATATTGATTATTTATGTAATTTAAGTCATGTGAAAACTTAAACTCATAAAAAGTATGCAAATTATGAAAAGTATAAGAAGGAAATTTCATGATATGTTATATTTGATGAACCGTTTTCTCGGAGTGAGAACGTATTATGAATATGAAATTTTTCTAAGAATGAGTAATCATGAAATTGGACCAATGATTTATATTTCAAATGGTAGTATTCTCTGACATACTTTAATATATTACTGTGGTAGCACGAGGACTACCTCTAGGCCACAGGAGACATGGTGGCATATGTTTTACGGCCCCGTATATCGGGCTAAAGGTATACTGCTCACCACGGAGTGTTTGAATTGCGTGGGTTGTGCCTTAGAATGTGTGGAAGCAAACACATGCCTTTCTTCGTTCAATCGCATTGTTAGTTGGCAAGGCCTACTGTCCCAAGTCTGCCAAGATAATAAAATCTTTCTACATATTTTAGAACCTAAAAGGATCAAAAATAAAATGAGAAAGATAAATGTATTCCGGAAAGGTATTTGTTCATGCTTCATGTTTATGCATCCATATTATACTCTTATTCCCTTCCCTTTGCTTTACTTTGAGTATATTACATATTATGCTTGATTATATTGTTCCTTACTGAGCATTTTGGCTCACTTCTTACTATTTTCTTTCCTCCAGATTAGCACGCCCTTATGCCTGATGAGGTAAAGTAGAGAACAAGAAGTCGGCTAGGCTGAAGACTTGGTGGATATTTTTGAGGACTTAGTTGTTGTGATTTTGTACCCTTGTATGGAGTATTTTGTAACCTTTTTTAGATGGATATATATTGATGTATGTGTACGTTGATAAAGTACAGATTGTTAGTTTTCGCTATATTTGATGGATGTATGTGCTTTCGCAGGTTTTATGGTTTGTTTAGATATCTAGTGGCATCTTATCTCAGCTAACATTATAACGGGTGTTACGACGTTGGTGCCATGAAATTATTGTGGTGATTTTGGATCTTATGTTGTAATTTGTGGATGTATATTTGTGCTGTGCAGGGATTTCGTACAGGTTTATATTAGTTTAACGACAGTTTTATAACAGGAACTCTGCCGGATTCCGATTAGAAAATTCGGTTCATCATAATTGACATGAGTATCAGAGAATATATCTGAGAGCGGGTCCTATATTCCTCTTACCTCTCGTTTGTTTATTGTGGTATGCAAAATCTAGGTTTGAAGTAACGAAAGTCAAATCTGTATCTAGTCGAACACCAAAATAAGGCAGCATCCTTATTTGTATGATAATTTTGATCAAAGACGCATCATTGGTACCGTCTGTGGAAAGCAATGAAAAGTCTAGCCCCACTCCCAAAGAAAGCAAGCATGGTGAACACCATGGCTCAAACAAGCACACCCACTAGAGATGTCGTCTCTGTCACAAACCTGGACCAAGCAAGTCTAATTAATTATTATTCACAAAATTCAAAATCCCAGAAACAATGGAACAAATCCTAACCAGGGCATGACAACACCAACAAACAAACAAGAGAATTTCATCAGTCCAATAATAATAATAGAAAAAACCCAAACTTATCATAAGATCTCGTCGAACAACCGTCCGAAAATATAAATATGACCTGCTTCACAAACATCGCAAGAAAGGTGACAAATCAACCATGAACAAGCCTAAATGCATATTATAATATCCCAACTGTTCTCATATATATAACCATTGACCTAGCTTACATACCCAAAATACATCTAATACAAACTCGAACCAAAACAAAGCCAATCTCACCAAAATAGACGAATAATACTATGTCAAATCGCATCCAAACTCCTGCAAGCATATCCATTATCCAACTAGTTTGAAGAGACAAATATGAAAATGTGAGCCTAAAACTCAGCAAGTATTAGTATATATAAAACACAATATACATATATATATAATCAGAGAGGGGAATCAGATAACACAAACAAAGCATATAAAATAAATAGTGTTAGACAAATCGTGGGGGGTTCAAAAATCATAAAAAGTCTGAGGGTAGTCTCGTACTCAAATTACAATCTGTATTAAATATGGTCCCATTGAGACATATACATAACAAATCGTGATCCGCAGTCAAATCTCATATGTTCAAATCGGATCATATATCGAATTACAAAGGTAGTGACCTCATCCCCCGCACATGTATGTATACCAATTCACTGCCTATACAAGTATCATGTCCATTTCTATACAAACATACTAATCTAGAACATATATAATCCCAAATATTTATACCAGTTTCCATAAAAATTATAAGACCCCCAAAAATCACAAAACCCAAACAAAATCTCAGGTCGACTAGTAAATATCACATGTATGTCCACAGGAAACAAATAAAATAAACAAAAATAATATACATGCACTTAAAACCTCCAAAACATAAGCAAACATTTTCAGACATGATATCAAACAAAGGATAGGGCTTCTAGATACTGCCTTAGTTGATGATATTGATCCCACTAGTTGATCCCTTCACTTTTGTAAGCTATGATGATTCCCCAAGGTCAAAAAACTAGTTGATATCTATAGGTCTATAATGCCATAAAGTGGCTTGGAGTTCATATGTAATTAGTATCACTTTGTTTTGGT
>JAOVVI020011838.1:0-12483 GCA_028571085.2 Nepenthes alata | reverse complement strand
TTTCTTTACCATAATTACATTTGAGAGCAAGTCTGGATATTGGACCTCCCTGATGAAACCGACATCCAGGAATTTTTTCACTTACTTCCTAATTGCATTGAGCTTCTCAACCGAATAGTTCATTCGCTTTTGCCTAATGGGTTTGTGATTGGGATCCAAACCCAATTTGTGAACTATTACTTCGATTGGAATTTCTGGCATATTAGATGATGTTTAGGCAAAAACATCCCGGTTCTGCCTAAGAAAATCTATTAACCGACTTCGAATTGGCTCAGTCAATGAATTTCGTATTTGTATGCACTTTTCCAGATCTGCTTGATCCAATGGAATTAAATTAGTTACTTCTCCGAATTGGGCTTGTTGTAGGGCATTTTCGTCACGATTATCAAAATCTTCTACCGGCTGATCTTGAATAGTTTGTTTAACTTGAGACAAATAAAAAGTTCGGCCGGTCACTTGATCTCTTAATATTTATCCTGCACCAATTGGTGCTGGGAACTTCATTTTTAAATGGGGAATGGATGTTATTGCCCCAAATGTTGTTAGGTAAGGTCGACTAAGGATTTCATTATAAACAGAAAGTATGTCGACCACCAGGAAGGTAAGTTTGTGAGATGCCGTTCTCGGATAAATCCCCAATGTGACCTCCAATTAGACGGTTTCTTGGACAGTGACCGGTTAATTTTTAAACCCAATTTAATAAAGGCATCAAGATAAAGCAAATTATTGGAGCTTCTATTATCTATAAATATTCGTTTCATCTGGTAATCTACATTACCATCTGAAACTAAAGCTGATACAATCAATGGATCAGAGTGCGGCAACTGGACATGATTCATGTCTTCTTTACTAAAGCTAATTACATCATCATTTTTAAACTTTTATTTTTTACCACTCTTGACGGCATCCGGTCGATCAGAGTGACAAGCCTTTGTCGGTCTAGTAGTTATCATATTCACCACTCTGACTGCTATACTATTTTTTGGTCGTGATTGCTCCCTTTCTTCTTCTTCCATTCTACCAGAGTCATGCTCTGGATTTTTTATAAAATTTACGAGGTGTCCCTTTCAAATTAGATTTTTAATTTTTCTCTGTAGAGTCTAACACATTTCAGTACCATGTCCAAGGGAACGATGGTAGTGATAGAACTTGCTTTGATCTCCACTTTCAGGATTCTTTGGGGCCCTCGGCCACTTAAAGAATTGTTTTCTCCCGTATCTGTATGACAATATTTGTTCTGGAATCGTTTAATGGAGTCAGATTGAAATGTCTAAATTTCCTTCGTGCTTCGCCCTTGAATTTATTTCTGAGCTCTTTTGGATGAGACCTTTCATCTTCTCTTTTTCTTTTACTTGGTGACCCTTGACGAGAAGGATTCACCCAAATGGGCTTCTTGACCTCATTGGCCTCTTCTACTGCCACGTATGCTCGTGCAGTGATTTTCACTTCTCTGAAAGTTTGTGGATTCGTGTGGGCCAAATGCTTAAAAAATTCACCCTGCTCCAAATTTGATATGAAAGTGTTTAATTTGACTTCATCAGTGAGGTGTGGAATCCGACGAGCTTCAGAGGTAAATCTTGCCAAGTAACTCTTCAAACTTTCAGTCGAACCCTGCTTGATCCGAGCCAGGTGTCAAGGCTATTTTTTTATCCTCCGACTTGAGGCGAAGTGATAGATAAAACTGTATGCTAAGTCATGGAACGACCGAATGGAATTGGAAGGCATTTGGTAGAACCAAATTCTCGCGACCCCTTTCAAAGTTAAAGGGAAGCATTGACACATCATCATGTCATCTAAGCCTTGAAAGCTTAGTAGTGTTCGAAAGTGATCCATTGTATCAGTACTTCCGTCATAGGTGTCCATGGTCGGCATCTTGAATTTTTGGGGAAGTGGACAGGTTCGTATTTTCGTTGTAAATGGAGATCTCCTCAAATCATTAGTGTGTCCCTCAGGGTTTTCCCTGAAAAGATAATTCCACATCTTTTCCAACTTCTCTTCCTTTCGAGGAGTTGCAGCGGATCTTTTGGCATTGAGATAAGTCCTGAACTCTTCCGGAGCTTCAAATGGGTGTGGTTGTACGTTTTTGCCAACAGGCGGCAAGTTGGAAGAAGCTTCCTCTCGCTCAAGAGGTTTTCTCTCACTTTGTGGATTCTGTTGTTCTGGGCTATCTTCAATGGATCTTGAGCCCAATCGGCCTTCTAATCAAGATCGGCCTCCACTTCTTTCTCTTGAAAATGTCCTCTCTTGATCAGATATCCGTTGAACATGTCCGACTGGCTTCTTCTTTCGCCTATTCCTCATAAAGGCAGGAATATCTGTTGCTGAAGAATGGACGTCTGGTTTTTGACGTCCTACTTGTTCGCACAGAGTTTGTAAAGTTTGAGACATATGAGCTATCAGTGTGTTCAGTGCTTGTATAAGTTGAGTCTGTTGATTCTCTTCTTGCCCATCCAAATGAGGGTTATTTTCAGGAATGACATTCCCCATTGCGGGAGTGATTACATGAGTTCGGGTGTTAACCATTTTTAAATGTTTTTTGTGGTAAAGCAAACTTTTTAGTCAATTTTCACAGACGACACCAATATTGCGGCTACGGAGCTAACCGATTCTCCGTTACTTTAACCCAAGACCTGCATAACACCAAAGTAAACAAGAGAATTAAAGGGCCAAAAGGAGGCAATTCCCCGACAGGCTCTCCGACGCTCAAGTCAGTAATGTCCTTCTTTTAATTAAAACAGAAATGAAAGATGTATTTTTAAGTGGGAATATTTGAAATCATCCTTTATCTCCTTTGGAAGTAAAGTCCCTCCCTTTCAACTGAAGGATTGCTGCGTACTTATAAGAGGTCGTTTTTTCAGTTTCATAACTATTTCGGATAAGGACGGTCGGTTGGTTTAACTTTAGGTTGGTTATTGTCGGTTTCACTCAAAGTGAAACGTGGGAGTTATCCGGAACCTTTCTGACTAGCCTCATGGGCTATTACTTATGGATTTCAGTACTCCGTATTGGACTTTAATTAATGGGCCAATGTATTGGATTGTTTAGATGAGTGTACCAATCACTAAATATAATCTATCCATATATAATTTTTTTTAATAAAAACTTCACATTACACATTATATATCAAAATTTTTTTTAAATCAGTAGAAAAATAAATTTATTTTATTTTATAAAGTAGAGTTTTAGTCTAATATTTGTATAAAAATAGCTTGTAAAGTTAAAACTTAAAAATTTTATGATTTTTTTAACAATATATTTAAATGTAAATATCAACATTTAAAAATATCCGAATATTAGTAAAAATTGATATGCATGTAATAAATATTTAAAAAGGGGTGCAAATGAAGACAGCTATATACATTTAAATGATAATCAAAAGAAAAACCAAAAGATTTTATAATAGAACAAATATGAGCTTTGATATATTTGACTCAAATAAAACATTTATCTTATTTGAAGCGAAATAATATCTAAATCAATTTTTTTCACATTCTCTCTCTTCTTTCTCCCTCTTCCCTCATCTTTTTGGCAAAAATGCCCAAAAAATCTAGTGAAGGACTTTAAATATCCAAATTGACACATGAGTACCAATTAGACATACACCAGACGTCAAAATAAAACACATACACACACGAGCATCACTTAACCCACGTATAAGCATGACCCATTCTACCCAAACCACCACAAGAGCCAATATTATGCATCTCAGGTGTGGTGATTTTGCCCCAAATGTGTATATATGTAACTTTTGCGTCTATTAGACAGCAGGTCCCATTTTTTTAATATTTAATATTTATCAAATTTTTTATTATTTAATTAGTTTTCTCATTTACTTAATGCATAAAATTATGATTTTATAAATATAAATTAAAAAATTGGGTGTTACATTCATATCCATTGATAGTATATTTTTTCGGTATTCTTATAGCTTGTGTGTATTTCATTATATTTATATAGGTAGGAAGCGGTTTCATAAAAGAAGATGAAATATTAAATCCTTATCATAATAGGAAGAAATAATCCCACAAATTTACTTTACTTCAATAAATTTAGTAATCGGCAGTCAATCAATATAGATTGATCTGAAATTTGACTCAAGCCCAATATAACACTTACGGATATATAAGAAGTATATTGAATCGATTTTTTTTAATGAATATATCTTATTGAGTAAGAGGATTTATTTGAAAATTAAGAAATCCCAATGATATATCTTTATTTGTAAAGAACTATTGATATAAAAATTGCAGAATAACCTTTTTATGATGAATTGAAAATTTGTTGATGTAAAAAAATTTCCCCCAATTCGGCTTTCAAATAAAGCATTAATGTTGCAAATGAAAAATATTTGAGAAATTGTCTATACATATAATAATTATTATCAAAAATTTATGCTTGGTTTTGAGGTGAGTGTGATGTACTTCAGCATCAATGAATAATATTGCATAGGCCACTTTTTTGTCCCATTCTTTGGCCATTAATTTTTATATAATATTTTAGTTATTTAGCTATTTTTATAAAAAATTAAATAAATAATATATTATATCATAAAAAAATATTTAGATTACTGTTCCTAAATATTTTCCCACCTAAAAATTTAGGCTTATTTGAGATATTAAACTATTATAACATTATTTATATCTAGAAAAAGGGTCTGATAGTCATATAGTTATGTAAGATTTAAAAGATAGATATAATTATTTTTTCTATAGATTAAACTTTTTAATAATAATAAAATTATTCTATTATGATCTGATTATTACTATTTTAAACTACAAAAAATTATCTTTTTTTAAATATAGGAATGAAATTCTAACATCTTAAAATCTTAAAACCTTAGGATGCAAAAACTTTTATATATTATGACCATCAATAAATTACAAAAAAAAAAAAACTTATCTATTGAATTTCCTCGTTAACTCCTCTCCCACTAGAAGTCAATTTCAATGAATTTGTTGAGTTTCAAATCAACATATCCCCATTTGAGATATTATTTATTTTACGAAAAAATATGAGACATATCAGATAAATTATGTACAATTTTGCCACTGGAAAGATGATTTGAGAAATAAAAAATATTTTTTCACTTACAAAGTTCATTTCTTTACTCAGCTAATGTATGAGAATTTATTCCTACAATATAGTCCCCAACAAAGAGGTGACCGTATTACCATATTGGGAGCATAGACATAGATTTTCATAAATAACACTATTGTTGAGTTTTAAAATTTAGCTTGCTTTGGTTCAATATATTGTCCATATTGAAAAAGAGACGTATTCGGTGGCCATTCATTTTCATACAATTTGGCAATTGAAAATGCAAATCCAACAAAGAAATAAGTTTTATCTTTTATATGTATTAAACCACCTAATCATATAACCAGTGTTGCATAATCTACCTCCAATAAGAAGTTGACTAAATTGCTATACTAGGAGCGCTGGTATAGATTTTCTTATAGGGTGTCAAATGTTGAGTTTTAATATTTGATCTATTTTTATTTGAGATATTGTCTGCTTTTAGAGGAAGACAGACATATGCAGTTACTAATTCTGTTTGTGCACGGTTTTGTTCTTGGAAAGGCACATCAAAGAAATGATGAAATCTTCTCACTTATAAGTAGGATATTACCTTTTTACACAGTTAATACAAAATTATCCAATTCCATGATAAAGTTATCGGCCAAATAACATACCTTTATGAGGGTTCATCAACTCATTTTTAAGAAGTCTAATTTGAGCTTGCATTCAACACACAAAGAAATAACACCATCAAAACACATGAGAAGGAATTAATTTGTTAAAATAAAAACTTATTATTATCTTTTGCTGTTAAATTGTTATTGTATACTGTCGATATTAAATAAAAAAATAATTTTTAGTTTTGAATGATGTGAGATGTCACTAATAAATGTCAACTGTTAAATAACTAACAAAGATATTAATTATTTTATCTGATATATTAGTTTGTTTCTTATTTTTTCAAAAAGGGGATGTCAAATAGGTACTTAAAAACACTTAATAAATATACTTTTTTTCATATTATACATGCAAACTAAAACTGATATCGTAACATGATTTGTAAAAACTTATAATTTCAGACTTGTAAATTAACTAGTTGAATTTAATATTATTTTCAATCTGTTAAGTTAATATTTAAAATTAGGCAAAATGATATAGGTAGCCAAGGGAAGTTGTAGTCAAGGAGTCTGATGTGTCATATATTTGAGTTGTTGTACTAGTTAGGAAGCTTCCCAATCTTCCTCGATCGGGTTGAATTCATGTGGGTCTGATCTCTATATTCGATAACCTGGATCATATGTAATACAACTGAAAATAAGAAATTAGAGGAATGACAGGACTCACTCCCCCATATAGCCTCCGACGTTCAAATTAAAAATCTTTATCAACGAATAGGAAGATGTAAGAATATAAGAGAAATATTTGGATACATGTTATTGAAGATTGAATGTTTAGTGTGTCTCACAGAGGGGTGCTTTAGAGGTGCGACAGCCTGAGGGGCAGTTTGGAGGTGCGTTCGTTTGAGGGGCATTTTGGAGATATGCCCGCTAGAGAGGTGTCTCAAAGGTACGTCCTCCTGATGGGCGGCTTTGGAGATGGAGGATTTGGTTCTTGTTGAAGATGAGATTTTGAAGAGAGCGATACCTCTGTCGTAGGGTGGCTGACTGGTGAATGTATCCGCAGGGAGTGACTGACTGGAGGAAGAATGGGACGTCATGTGTTGGCAGAGAGAAGGATATCTGTCGGTCTTTTTTCTATACTCGTAAATGATTTTCTCTCTCCTTTTTATTCTATTACCTTCCCTTTTTTGTGAGACCAAAGTCCTCTGGGTTCTTAGTCCCTTATCACGGAGAAAAGGGTGTATAGTTATAACAAGAGAGCCAACTAGCTTTGTCTCGGGCACCAAGGCCGGCGACAACTGTCTTTCACGATTTGTTGAGTTGCTCCTACCATTCTCGGGAGATGCACTGTTCGACAGATATTCTACAACAATTTGTCGAGTTGGTTAGGGCAAGTTGTCATGGCCACATATGACAGTTGTCTTCTTAGGGGCAATAGCGTGATTAGGGACAATATTTGTTGAGTTGTGATTGCCCGTCCCAATATGGCAAGCGTCGCCAAAGGGGTTTCTCTGGGTCGAGCCGTTGAGCTGCTGAGCTGTTTTTAGATCAAGCAACTTGAGCTATTGATTGGGCATGCCTTGGTGCCTTCCGAACTTCGAGGGCCTTCTCCTAAATTATGATTTTCGGACGGTCTTTTCATCGTGTCTCGATATTTGGGTCGGTCCATGAGTGACAGACCTATCAGAGTCTATGAAGCCATTGTATGAATAATTTGCAACCTATCTTTCTAGAGGTGGGATAAATTTAATTTTTTTAATCATGATTATTTAATATTAATTAAATAATTAAATAATTTTTTTAAAAAACTAATTAGTTTACAAAAAATTAATTATTTAATATTAATTAAATAATTATAATTAAAAAATTAAATCAACTATCTAAATAGCGAGAGAGAACCCAAATTCGTTGCATAAAAAGTAAAATACAAAAAAAAAAAAAAAGGAAGAAGAAGAAGAAAAGAAGAAGAAAAGGACGTCGGCGTTTTGCTGAACGTACTTTGTTCATCGCTCTCTGAAAAAGGCCTTGCAGAAGGAAACGGTTTCCCTCTGGCAACAGAATTCGCTGAGTCGGGTTCCGGGTAATTTCTGTAATCGCAATTTCTCAAAATATTTAGCAGAAAAGGTCATTTGAAGATCCACTTTCAATCGCGTAATCGTTTTATCAGAAGATTTGTATAATCTATTACGTGCTCCAAAAAAGTTACCCGCTTGTTTTTAGGTTTGTACTGTGGATTTATTTGAGATGCAAACAAAGTAGAGCGAACAAGACAAGTAGAGCAGACTAAGAGTCCACCCAGTTGTTGAAAATATGAAATTTGCTTCCGATAGTGTCAATTTTCATGAGTAGGGCATCTAATATTGAAATACGTGCTGATCATAATGCTGTTTTTGGGGGACAGTCAGTAAATTTGAAAGATGGAGGATATTGTTGTGGCAATTCTTTCTATGCTTCTTGTATTGGCGTTAGTTCCGCTCTATCTATGGAAGCATCGGCAGGGTTCTAAATCTGCTATTGGACATGAAGAAGAACGTCAGGTCTGATTCTCTTTTAATTTCTCGATTTTTATTTTTTACTTCTATTATTTTTTTCCTGGGAGGAGGGGGGCTAATTATTTATTTCTGCTTTATAATCGTCTTATTGCACTTATTACTGGAAATACAGAATTAAGAGTCAGTTTCCTTTACTGCCTTTTGCGTTTGTCAAAGTTCTATTTGTTTAATCATGGTTTTTGGGTTTATGAATTTCTAATTTGACTCAAATCTTGAATTTTTTGCTGATATTTTCCAAGAAGATGGAGCAATGTGTTAGCAACACCAAGCTTAATGGTTCTCTAGTCTGCAAATATGTTCAAGAATATATTCTGAAATTTGAACATGATTAGTATGGCTTTTGTTGATCAAGTTTTAGTTGAAATTTGAAGATTGTACTTAACTTCTGAACAAGATGTAAATGGACTTGAGTGATAACAAATAAAATGTCACATAGCACAAAAAGGTTCAAAGGGAACGGACCAAATTTCATTTTACAGTGTTATGATTTTTGAAATTCATTGATTGTTTGATATGTTTGCTATTGATTATTTCAGAAGTTAAGGTTTTGCAATTTGTCATAAATACTTCAGAATCTTATGCTGTAATGCAAAATATAGGTTCCACTGGGAGAAAATGTGGTGCGGGCTACTGGGACTCGTCGCATGCGTCGAAGACCTACTACAGGTGCTAGCACATCTACAGCTATGGCAACTATTGAGGGTTGGTTTTCTTCTCTCTCTCATCTCACTAGTTCAAATATCAATCGGGGCTATTTATATCTAAGATGTCTTATCGGTTGAGAAATTTGTGCATGCCATATTTGGTTAGGCTGATCAATGTCAGCTAGTGTGACCATCAGCATAAAAGCTTCTACCTCACCACAGAAAACACAAGTAAGAAGAAGCACAGCATAAAGCCCGTAGGATTCAAATGATCCTCTCACAGAATAAATAAACTAAGGGGGTTAGTGTAAGAACAAATAGTAAGTTATATTTTTTTAATATCTGTAAAAGTTTGTTGGAAATGTGGTTTTAATGAAGTGATCTGAATATGTGAAATTTGCATGATATTCCCTTTTGTTATGTGGGTTGAAGCCTTCAATTTGATGATGAACAGGATGCAGCACATGCTGTATTAGGGGTCTTGATTGGCACTGTACAATTCTGCATCTGATTCGAGATTTGTTAAACATTTAAGGATCATATACTTGTCTTGTTGTCAAATTCTCTTTTATTTTTTCTCTTCATCTTCTGTGTATAGTGGTGTTGTGGTGTGGTGATACTATGGTGTATGAATCGTAAATTGTATTGTGTATGCAGAAACAGTTGATGATAGTGGTGATGAAGCTGGTGAGGATGAGTACCATGGTGAAAAGGTATCAAAGAAAAAAGGAAAGAAACGGCAAGAGCGGGAGGCCCAACGGCAGGTAAAACTTCTTTCTTTCCATGTTCCTTTCTCCTATGCTTTCACAATCTTTTTGATAGTTATTCAAATAGTAATTGAGACCTTGGTCCCTAGGAGTATCATATATTTAGCTTGAAATCCATTAGGGCTTGTTCAGCTTAACAAAATTGAGGCTGTTTCTAAAAGAATATTTGAATAAACAAAAAATTTGGAAAATATATTCAAATTTATCTATTTTTCATTTGACAAAATAGATAGCAGAGTTTTCTTGCTTTTCAACTTTCAACAGAATTTTGAAAACATCAATGGTGTTTTTTCAGAATTTTTGAATGGTCATTTAGAAATATGTTTCACAATTTTTAAAGTCAATTTATACACCAATTGTCTGAGAATTGGTGATTGTATAATTATGAGTTTATAAGTTTATAAATATACATTTATCCCATGTTTGAAGTAATATTAATAAGGAACAATGAAGTTTTGATTTAATTTCATAGCTTATTTTATTTTAAAAATTTTATATTTTCCATATAAGTAATCTAACAATTTTACATAGCTATTAGATCTTTACAAATGATCATTTTTTTACACATTAGGGAATAGTAAATTTGTGTTGATTTTTCATGTTGAGATATGAGTATGATAGTATACATGCCAACACGAAATTGATACGATTAATAATCATGCCAATTAACCAAACATGATTGTGACCCATTGATTAAACAAATAACATCAAACCACATGTATAACTCATTTAATAAACATGATGCATTCAGTGATACAATAAATTGTATTCAACATGTTAATATAATACGACAAGCTGCACTTAATATGAGACCTATTATATGACAGTACATTTCTAGCACTAGAAGAAACATTTAAAATGTTTACCAATAGTACAAAACATATTAACCTGATAAGTTTATTAATCTTGTTATAGCACTATATTTTTGGGTTAGGGAGTCGACACGGCACACAACAAGATAAATTCATGTGATAGATGTGTCGACTCATTAATGAAATGAAGCCCTTCAATATGAATCTAAATCTTCTTATTTTGTGCCGTGATTGTGTCATTTTTGGTGTCGTTTATAACATTGCCCTCACTAGTAATAGGGTTATATCACTTGATATGAAGGGCTAACAGTGTAATCCTTTTATGAATCTTAGGTTATCATCTAAAGTTCTCCATAATGTAAAAAACATTATCATTTTTGCATCATTGACTTGATGGAAAATTAAACTAAATTATATTGTGATAATTTAAAGTTTTATCACTATTTGAAAACAATATGCCAGTGATACTAACAGTTGTTCTATTGATAATTGAATACCATAGCTAAGAATATGAATGAATTTGGTATTATTTTACTAAGACTCAACTAGTAACAATTTAAAAGAATATAATATAGGAGTATCATTTCCTAGTTTTATTAAAGGTTTGATTGCTATTTGAATTAAACCGTAGTTAATATAATTATGTCCCTTATGTTTAAATTTGTCAATCGATAAAGTTTATAATAATCTTATTCATTTTCATTTTTTATAGATTTACTTTGTTTATGATCTTGATTGTTAAAGTAGTTTTAAAATTAAATGTGCCTATTTTATAAATTTTTTCTACCTGTTAAGTAGGGATAGTCCAACTTGAATAATCTTGAGTAGTTGGGATTATGATCGACTCTCTTAAGTTAGCTGTTGTATTAGAATTTGAACTACTTTTTCTGAACATTTGTCTGAATCTAGGCACCATTATTAATTAATTACTGCATAGATAAAACAAAACTCAACCTACACGGACCTAATGACCAGGAACACCAATCACCGGCTAACCAATGGAATTACCAGGCTTACCAACGGTGCACCAAGTGTTATGCAGATGGAGTAAGCCTTAATGCATGTAGAAATTAAATAATATGACTGCCTTTGATGCCAAAACGTATGCAGGATCGATAATTCAAAATTCTAACAAAACAAACTAATAAAGAGAAAGGAAATGTACTAGAAATGCTTGAACAAAATTCTTCAAACTTGATTAATTGCAGAAAAGTTTACAAACTTTACAATACTTGGATAGGGAATTTGCAGAAGTTGTTGGAGTAAAGAGATACAAAATTTGAAGAGGAATTTTTGAGAGCATGAGTTGCAGGGTTAGGGGCTGTATGCGCTAGCTAACTTGCGATATTTTGAACGATACCTTGAGTATCTTTTTATAGGCTTTAGTCTTCAATCCTGACCGTTCCTCGTGAAATAATCTGAATCGTCCCTTTTGTGGAGTAGGTGGAATCTTGAGTAGGTGGAATCACGTGTCTATGTATCCGTCATTCCATCAGTCATGAAAAGTTGATAATATTGTTGTTGCGAATCTACTGTTTATTGTTGGCATCACTGTTGAGAATATGCTTTTACTATTTGAATAAGCTTTGTTTTGTCTTGTCTATAAGTGGAGGTTGATGTTTGATGACATTCGCTATATAAGATGGATGGTCTAGATATGTGATCAAATAGCATGGAGAATTTGCAATACGGTACAAATATTGGTACGTTTTTTTTGTAGCTTAGAAGTCAAAAGGATCCACAGTGAGTGGGTCTCTATATGAATCAGAGGTTTGTGGACTGACATGTTAAGATAGAGGTTGAGTAGAAGAGTCGATGAGTCCTCGTCTGCAATATCGGTCCATTTTTGCATAGTTTTTTTGCATGTGGGCCAAGAATTTCCCAATATGGGCTTTTTGGGCCTTCTTTGAAGTTGTCTTAGATGAGACCAAACCAGTGGGAAACTTGGACTGGGCTGGTGGAGTAGAGGTTGTAGCGGGCTCTGGAGGAGCCATTGGGGTTGGCATAGATGGCATCTGTGATGCTACTGCTGGAGGGGGTAGCTAAAGAGATACCTCCCGTATTGTCTT
>JAOVVI020011837.1:0-12483 GCA_028571085.2 Nepenthes alata | reverse complement strand
AAATCTCTATAAATTTTGAAGGGAAAGGGGATAAAAAAATCATTTTCCTTATTCTTTAAGATAATAACAATTTGATGTGTGTTAATTAAGCAGATTATTTTTAGCAAACCAAAATTTATCACTTATAATTCAGATATGTAAACTTATTTTTACACCCAACGAATTGTTAAAAAAACTACGATAATAAAAATTATTAGAATTAAAATTCATATACCATCAAAGAATTCTTTCAGCCATTCCTTAACCCTAAATTTGATTGTTACAATAAAATAAAATAAAATAAAAATAGATAAATTTTTTAGAGAACAAATAAGGTGAAAATATATTTAAGAATTATTATCTATTTGTTTGATTAGTCATTTGTAATATATAAAATCAAAATAAAAATTAATCTTTTGAGTATTTGGCACGCTGTTTGGCAAGAGAAATAAGTAAAAAATTTATAGAAAATAACATTTTCCTGCTAAAACTTAATATTCCTTCGCCTTCTCAATTCACCACTGTAACATTCAAACAGTTCTCTGTAGTAATTGAGACTATTTTATTTTTTATTCATTATTTTAAATAAATAACAATTATCTTGAAACTGTTAATTCAATCAATTAA
The DNA here is from genome assembly GCA_028571085.2 of Nepenthes alata. Lineage (NCBI taxonomy): Eukaryota > Viridiplantae > Streptophyta > Magnoliopsida > Caryophyllales > Nepenthaceae > Nepenthes > Nepenthes alata. Next base: position 11,877 of record JAOVVI020011837.1, on the reverse strand, counting down.
ACAGTAAAACAATAATTTTATTAAAATAAAAATAAAAATAAAAGATAACTTTTTGACTAGAAAAAGAAGCTTTTTGCAACAATACTTTCGTTGAATAAAAGATAACTTTAATAACGACCATGAAATGTGGTTATAATTTAATACGTCAAATATTTGACTCTATCATAAAATATTTAAATAATTCTACTACAGAAAATTTGGACAATTTCAAATCTTACAGGTCTTTGACCACATAATGTCAATTGCGACCATGAAAATACATTTGCCCAAAAAATTTGGGTATCCAAAAATATAAAGAAATGTCAATATGAAATATCTACCAAAATCACACGGATTCAACCCAAGATTTGATATTTCAATCCATTTTTTGGAATTAATTTTTATCGAGCGGTAAAATATAATATACACAAATTAAGAAAAAATCAAAAAACATTGTAAATTGATGATATATGTTGTGTACTGAGTTTTCGGCCACCAACGGGCAGAAGTTTTGAAGTGGACAGAAACGCGCAACACAAAGTAGATATGAACGAGTAAAGGGACGAGAACCTCGAGCACAATATCTTTTACGTAGAAAGTCTCTTTTAGAATACAATAGGGAAAAATCATAGTCACGGATGGGCGTCGAGGAGATTTCACTATAAATCAAAAAGAATACAGCAGGACTCTTGATGATGTTTTTTGTCACCACCAGGAAATACAAGTCTCAAGCTTAGTTTCTCTCATCTTGTTTTCTTCAGAAGAATGCTCTCAGTGTGAACTTGGGAGGCAAATTTGCATAACCTCCCCTTTTGGTGCTAGAAGGGAGGTATTTATAGGAAAAGAAAAAAGGTATTCCGTTATGGATTGGACATGTGGCACTGGCGTGTTAGGGGTACCTGCCACAGTACAGATAGTGCGGCACGCCAGAGACTTGCGTCGTCAGGACAATGGTGACAGTACCTGCTCTGCAGGTACGGCGCACCAGAAATACCAGTCATGCAAACATGGCGTGCTAGAAGCCGTTGGATTCACAACGACGCGTGCTTTTTCGGTTACAGAGAATCGCCCAAGTTGGCGCGCTCGGGCATTTTGATTTCTTATACGGAGAAGCCAAAATGGTTCTCAGACACTGCTCGAGTTTCCCTGATGACATCACCCCCCTTAGGGGTCCTTGTACTCCCACGGTAAACGGATCTCTCGAATTTTGGTCACAACTTGGTCCCCTTGTGCCGTGGGCGTAACTTTGGGCATTTTTTGGGCTGTCTTTTATGAGCTCCTGTATTAAAATCTAACAATATACAAATATTATTGAAAAAATTAGCCAAATATTTGTAGAATAATAGGCAGACTGACGACCTAAATAATCCCTATAGAAATACTATTACGAGTTTTATGTCATTATATAAATAAATTAATAAAATATTATATTATTTAAAAATATTTTGTTAAAAAATACAGTTTGCCATTTTCTACACGAAAATGGTGGGCCCACCAGGATTCGTCATCAGGAATATTTCACCGGTGGATGATTGGAGCTCAGAGATCCAAAGTATCTGTCAGCCGGCTAGACGACGACGTACGACCAACGAACATCATGGAGTGGCCTGGGACCGACGCAATCCGCCGTGCAGTGGTGACACGGACGACGCCACTTGATCAAAGGGCTGAAAAGCCATCGGAAAACAACATCTGACGGTGATTTGTCCGTTGGCGGAGTTGTATGGAAGGATTCTGGGCCGTGGATGAGGCTGGTCCCACTTTTCTTTCTTTCATTTTTCCCCGCTTTTTATTACATAAAAGGGCTATTTTGTAATTTACATTGATATTTACTTGTTATAAAATTATTGAATATTCAACAACTCATTAAATAATTATTATTCTTTAATTGAAGGACTTTAAGAAAATTTGGATAATTTCATAGCAATGTCTCAGTTGAATTTAGGTCTAATCTAGATTTCAAATATAATAAATCAAGATTTAATTTTTGTGCCTCGAATTTTACTAAATTATAATTTTTTTTTATTTTTTAAGAATAATTATTTTCCAATCTTTTTAGTCATTTAATTATTTGTATTGTCAAATTAGGCCAGACCATAATTACCATTACACAATAAACTTAATTTAACAATATTAATGAATTTATAAGACGTTGAGAGTAGAAAAAAATTAAAATAAAAATTCACAAAATTTTTAAAAATTATGTAAAATTTTTATCATGAAATCAAGTTTTAAAATGTTAATACTGAGTCCGCAGTTTTATCAATTTAAGGCCCAGAGGGGACTTACCGTCGTTGTTACGGCGATTATATTACTTCACAAATTATCCGGGCCTATACGTTTGGGCCGAGATAGTCATATATGTTGGGCTTCTCATGAACTGGACTGAGCATGGCTTTAGAAAACTAATGTTTTAAAGGCCTTGAATATAATTTCTTTAAATAATATATCATTTAGTATATTTATTTATTTTTATATAAATTTATTAATATTTATACATAAATAAATATATTTATTTACATAAAGTCACTCCACGCGGAGCACAACCTCCGATGTAGATTCAAAAACCTACTTTATTGTATCACTACTCATATCCCTTAATTTCTGTATTTTTATATCGTAATAAATATTATTAATTTAAACATTAGATAATAAATTGAGAGTGAGTCACGCGAATTCTCTAACCTCTTATTTTAAGTTTTAGTATGTAAAATCTAGGTTGAAAAGTATAAAGACTAAATCTGTTTCAATTCGATTTGAAGACTAAGAAATACCTTAATCTGACCGCTACCCAGATTCAGGACTCATCAGAATAAAATTAAATTTTTTATTTTATTTTTGGTATAGTTTAGAAATAATTTATATATGTAATATTTTTTAATTATTTAAATAATTTAGCATAGAAATGGACATAAAGTCATTATATTGTGTTTATATTGTGAGAATTTCAAAAATGAAATCCAATCTTAGGATTTTGAATCCCAATGCAATTACTTTTTTTAACTTTTAAATTTGTTAGAAAAAAATTTTGAGATTTCAATATCAATATTTTTTAAGTTTTATAATGATATATAAAAATTATTAAAAAAAGATTATGGGGGAATTAAAGTCCCGAGAATCTTAAAAATAATAAAAAGGAAATCAGAAATATGATATTTAAAATTTTGAGATTCTTAAATTTTTTTAATATTTAAATTTGTTAGAAAAAAAAATTTGAGATTTCAATATCAATGTTTTTTAAGTTTTATAATTATATATAAAAATTATAAAAAAATAAAAAATTTGATTATGGGGGAATTAAAGTCCCGAGAATCTTAAGAATAATAAAAAATAAATTAGAATTATGATATTTAAAAATTTGAGATTCCCAAAAAAATTAATAAAAATGTCAATATTTAAAATTCTGAGTTTAAATTTATTCTCGGATTTTTAAACAGCAAGAAATTCTATTATTTCCATCTTGAAAAATATTTCTAACAATATTTTAAACACGTGAATTATACAAAAAGGTTCAAAAAATAAAAAAAAAAATTGTAAATTTAATACTGAAATAAAATATAAAAAAAAAATTGAGAAATACTATAAAAAATAAATAAATATTGAGAACAAAAATTCAGTAAAATCAACCATCAAAAATATTATTAATATTACGATAAAAACTGTCTAAATCCAAGCATCGCAGGCCAAATTTACGTCAATTTGATCTGAATGAAACTCCGTTACGTTCACCTGCAACTATGGCGTACTAGCAGGTAGATCAGAGATGACATACAAGATCGAGTCGCCATTGTTATTCCGAAGAGCTTCTCAGCCTTTTGTTTATGTAAGAAACAAGTCTGTCCGTTCGTCCATCCAACGAATACTGCTTTTTCCCGTATTTTATTTCATTTGTTTATCACTATCAGGGCTTTCGTGATTGCAGTTGGCTCAAATTCGGGGTAATCTTCTTTGTTGAAAATCGTTCCCTAATCACTTACAAAATTCATCTATTTAGGGATCTTTTAACTTATCAGTAGCTATTGAAATTATCTTCGCCATTATTCTTCTATTCCCCGTTGAAGAAGGACATCTTATTCAATCTAATCATCATCAACAAGGATTCTATGGCCATGTTAAACTGAAAAAAGGATACCGCAAAGCTGTCAACTTCCATGTACTTCTCTTAGTGCCAATGGATATTCTTGTGGAGATGCCTTTCTAATTCCTTCTTCTACGCCAATCAAAAAGAATTGACTTCCTTCCTTCCTCTCTGTTCTTTATCGGATGCATTAATATAATATGAGTGCTTAATTGGCTGTCCTGAGTGTGGGAATTGTGTCCTTCTCATGTGATTTATAAAGGTTCTATTGCTAAAAGCAGCTCACTTCATGTGGTATTGGTCCCATAAAATATTCAAAGTCACAACCAGAGTTATTATCTTTGCCCCAGATAGAAACCTTTTGAATTGTATGCAGTATTTTATTGAACCTCACTCACATCCCCATACTAGCTATTTCAAAGCGCTAACTTTATCCCATTATCTTCGATTTGAAATTTTGAAGGCTGGTATTACTACAATATAAAGTATGAAACCCTTTTCACTAATTTAAAAACTCACCAATTCAGGTTGAATTCCTTACAAGTTCAAAAAAATTTATCTACGAGTGTGATACGGGTACTATTTGGTCGGCCTGAAAGCTTTCTTTGATTGCTCTTTTTTTTCTTTTTTTTTTCTTTTCTTTTTGTACCAAATTTTTGAATCTGCATTTGCACTTGCCTTTTTCAAATACATCGGGGTTAATTTCCATTTGTTTGAGTGTACATTGGACAGTGATAGAACTTCTTCCTTACATAGGGAAGCTCCTTTTCTCTTTTGCTAAAATTAAACCCAAGGAATGACTTATTGAGAAATGGACTTCTTAAACTAACTTACTCGCAACCAAACAAGGCCACTGTGTTGCAATACATGCGTCGATACCTATATTTAAGCTACTTTCATTCATTTTCTATCCTGTAAACGATCGTTGCTTTTCCTTTTCTGAAAATAAGTAGTTCAACATTTAAATACCCTTTAATTGGAAGCTTTTGATGCAGGCCGTTGCATATGCTGTCCATTTTCAGGTTGGCTAAATAAGAAAGTTCTTCAAATTCTGTTCTAAGTTAGCGGCAACAATTTTGTGAATTGAAATTTGTTGAACAACAAGTTTTCTTTTGTCGTTTGGAGATAAAGAAACCTATTAATATCCTTATTTTCCATTGTCATCTCTTGGGTTCCTTCTGTTTCAGGTTGTCATAATTCATTCACAGTGTGTTTTTTGACATAAAATGGAAAGTTTTGAGGCAGTGGCTATTTCAACAATTGAAGGAAAAGCTACTGCCACAGAATTGTACTTGGTGCAAGCGATATTATGTGCCAGAAATATTACCACATTGGCAGTAGTCAATTCTTCTGTGGCAACAGATTTTGCCAATGATTTTATCCTTGGCATTCAAGGTTGGTGAAATCATACTTCAGTTGCCAGCTGAAAATGTCTGTACGGCTCTTTGTTTTGAAGTAATCTTACCACCTGCTTGTGTCAGTTGCCCTTTTGCATCCTTTGGATCACTGAAGAACAGTGCTGAAGGATGAATAAATAGACCTTCATTCAACTTGCTTGGGTTCGATTATGCTATATTGGCTTCTGGCATTCCTTCTTGTACAGTAGCAACAAAAGTAGAGAGATAGGAGTGACTTGGAATGGTTGCTTTCCTGTCTTGTTATCTCTTCCGTGCCTACACTTGTTCAGTTATTAGAATGACTCAATGCTTGAAATTCATGGAAAATCTGTCTCCTTACATACATGTGCTAGGTAGCTTCAATTTTTTTGTTGTCAGAGTGTGGGGGAGAGGCTGTAGGATTTGCTTTGAGGGTGAGTGTGTGCAAGTTCTATCCCTTTGAAATTATTACGATGCTTCTGGTGAGTGTAACAAGTAGGCTTATAAGGGTAATGATGCTTTGTTTCTTCTCTTATAATTTGTTACAATATCAAATCTCATTTGGCCTTTGACTAACAAATTAAGCCTATGGCTCTGTTGGTGTCTTAACATAGTATAAAAGCCTTGATGATTATAGTCTTGAGTTCAATACCTAAAACCTCAATTTTCTAATAATTATTTTTGAGCTCATGATATAGAGTGGGTATGTGCTTGACCCACGTTTTAAGCCCAAATGGGCATTCATGTGAGAGAAAGTGTTAAGGTATAATATGATTATTATTGGCCTTCACATAATGGCTTAAGCTTTTGGATCTGTTGATTCTTGGCACAGTTGTTAAAGTTGTTTGGCTCGGGGTTTTTCCTTTTTTGTTTTACTGGACAGTTATTCATTGCAGGTAAGTTGAACTGCACAACATGACTGAAACATGTTGGTAGCAATGGGCAAAAATGAGCAAATTGTTCATTACAGCTTTAACTTGGTTGAGCTCAGCGGCTCAGCCAAGCTCAATCCAGCAACAGCAGGGCAACAATGTGCTTTTCTTGAGGACTTGATAGAGTTGGTATTTGGCATGCATTTTGATTCAAGAGGTTGAGTCAATATCCTTATTCAATTAATCACACAGATGACCATGCAATGATACCAGATCTGAATTGCTCACCTGGAGGATCGGACACAAACGGAAAGATGGGACTGGTCGCTCTTCAGATATATGAACCTGCTGCAGCTCCCTAACCACAGTTGGTGTCACCTGATATACATGGGTGGCACCCGCTTTGTGCCCTTTAATATCCTATTTATTGTAACCTCCTAAACAAATGATTAGAAAGGGAAAACATATGCAAGTGCTTGTGGAATGGGATGGTGGGAAAGGAGGCAGCGAGCTAAAAAGGGGAGGACTTTATTCATATGAATACTTCATATTTAGAAGAATGCATTTACATACATGGTAAAGATTTCACACATGCACAGTTAAGAAGCATGCCTTCTGGAGAAATTGGAAGCATGGTTTCAGTTGATCTTTTTACTTGCTAGACAAATGCATGTTCACACAGCATACAAGTTACTGCAAACTATTTATGCCTATACATTTGGCTCTTTATATTCCTTCCTGCTTAAATGGCCAACACCTGGGCTACGACCAGGCAATGTCGGCCGATAATTATCCTCAGTTTGGCTAGTTTGTGAAATGTTATCTGTGGGGCCCACAAAAGGATGGCCGACCCCAGGGCCATCACCTGGTGTTATAGGTTGGAAATCATCTTTCCATTTTACATCAGGACTTTCAGCTATTGCCTTAGTGTCAATTTTCTCCCCCTCAAAAAGTTGACCCACGTCAGGGCTGTTGCCCGGTTCCATAGGTTGAAAATCATTCATGTGTACTGCATCCACATCGTTGAAACCTGAGCTCTGAGTTGGCCCTCTGCGTTGGAAGTTTTTTTGCTGTGTTGCCATTCTTCGCATCTTACTTGAGGTTGTTTGTTGAGGATCATTTTTATGTGCTGCTCCATTGTGGCATGAATTGAGTGAGATGCCCTTCTTTCCAAATTTTTTGGAGATGTTTTCAATGGAGTTTAACTCTGTTGTCTTCGTTGGCTTTATCCGCCTTCCGTCAACAGAAATAACTTGACTGGTAAAGAGAGTAAACAGAAATGCACAGATGTGGATGTGTTGGATTTTACCCATAATTTGGGCAGAATCCTTTCCTATTTTGTTTGGAGGATAGGACTAGTAGAAATTCAAGGGGAAGGAGGGAAGGATGGAGACGAGCTGGAACCACAGATGATGAATACAGGCTCTTGTCATCTCCTGATATATAGCCGTGGGACTGCAGGTCTTTGAGTATCTTGACCGTTAGTTTTTTCCCTAATTAAATATGTGAATGGGTGGGAGTGTGGTTGGGTGTATAAGACTTCTCATATTACGAGCTCTATGTAGAATTAAATGTACTCACCACAATAATTTAAAGAGACTATTTTTGTGATTAAATTCATGATCTATAGATTACAATAGAATAATTTTACCTTTGTGTTAAGGCTCCCTTACTAATTTGTGAGTGGCATATTCTCAATTTATATTTTACCCTGTATGGATGGCCTGGATTTGAGCGCTCTAAGGGCCCACTTTTAGTTGAAAACTGTATTCTTAAGTGACTTCCTTAAAGACATCTTCCATATTGCATGGTCCTATAGATTTTTTTATTGTTCCTGCTGCTCTTGCTTTCTGCTGCCTTTTTGTTTTTCGATTTATCCCAGAGTATAATTAACTTTATTCTTTAGACTAGTCTTTCAATTTATAATTTTACGACAGCAAAATGATTTCTTGACAGGAAGGTGGCTTTCGTAGTGGTGCAAGCTTTCTGTATTGCTCAGACATCTGAAAGGACATGAAATGTGTTAGTAATTTATTCCTTCAAGTCGTATGAAAGTGCAAATATTTTACGGTCTAGTGGAAGGAAAGTGACTTGCGGCCACAAAAAACTTCAATTGAATAAGTATATTAACGGCTGTGTGGGAGCACGCAACCTTGGTCGGCATGAGTGAGTGAAACGCGTATGTTCTGTATTTTGTATTATTTTGTTTATCGCTTTATAAGCATTTAAATTTGATACGTACCTGGAATTGAGATTATGATTCGGATACACTTGGGTCAGTTTACCAAACATTCTATTCGGATCCTGGATAATACAACAGCAAATACAAATTGTGAAGGAATTGAGATTAACTTCATAATATATTATTCAATATTTAAGTCAGTAAACTTTTAAAAATTTGAAATATGAGAGAGATTGAGATAATGAGAGAGAGAGAGAGAGAGAGGATTTGGCTCTGTTTTTTGTAGTAAAACAAGTATGTTAGAGGATTATATTCTATTTCTTATTTTTTTAAAATTTGCCCCCTTTTTAAGGGTTATGGAATGCATTTATAACCGTATTGTTAATTAATGACGCTTTTTTAAAGACGAATAATGATTATGATCTAAGTGGTTAGATCAATTGAAAACTGATTAGTTTAACCGTCATTATGTACGTTTTGTTGGGATCACTCCCGTGTGGAGGTGTTATGGGTCCGAAGACTCTGAGAGGCTATGGTACGAGGACTTATTCTTGAGCTATCGAGAACTCTCTATATTATAATTCCAAGGACTTTATAAGCAGCATTTGAGTCCGAGGATTTCGAAGAAGCACGAGGACTCTGTGATGGCCAAACGTCATCGACCAAAGTTGTTGAGCGTATAAAGGTCCAAGGACATACTTGAAGAAAGTACACGTGGATGCCAGCTCAGAAGATTGACTGAGCATGCACAATCTCTGCAGAGCACGATCTACAAAGCCGTTTCTGCAGGGTACGATCTTTTGCAAGGGGTGCCGGTGTAGAGCTGTTGCAGGGCTGTACGTGCATTAGGCGACTGTCTGTTCGTGTGTCTTCCACGTTGGCTTGGCCGTTACTTTCAACAGCTTATATATATTGTATTGTGTGCTATGTGCATATGGGTGAATGAGAATCAGAGTGTGAAAAATCTGCAAGAGAGTGAAATAGTGAAGAGAAAAAGAGTAGTGAGTAAAAACAGAGTGTGTTCTCATGCTCTGTTCTTCATCTTTGCCTTAGGAGCTTGTGTAGCTATGTGGTTTCTGTAACCATTTTCACATAGTAGATTTGTTTGTGGACTAAGTGTCCAATGATTTTTTGCTTAGTTCAAAAGGATTTTTCCACGTAAAAAATTTGTTGTATTTCTCCTCTATCTTATTCCTCTTGATTGCTGTTTTTATTTGCTGAGTGTGTGTGTCATTTGGTGCCTTCATATCCATCCGACCCATTGTACTCTAACAAGTGGTATCAGAGACGTGGTTCTTTCACTGGTGATTTCGTTGAATGCTGCTGATGGAAGTTGGAAGTAAGATAATTTGTTTAAACGGCACCAACTATGACACTTGGCATAGCAAGATGTCTGATCTACTGCTTGTCAAATCTATTCATCTTCCGGTCTTTGCCGCTCAAAACCCTGAGGCAAAATTGGAAGAGAAATGGACGCTGGAGAACAAGCAGGTGTATGGTTATATACGGCGATTTGTAGATGATAATATGTATAATCACATTAGAAGTAAGATGAATGCTAGGGCATTGTGGGAGAAGTTGGAGACACTTTATGCCTCCAAAATTGGCAACAATAAGATTTATCACCTGATGAGGTTAATGCAAATTTGATAAAAGGACGGCTTATCCATTGCAGATCACTTGAACGAATTTTAAGGATGTGTAGACCGGCTGAGTGGCATGGATATTAAGTCCGAGGACGAAGTGTTAGGTCTATGGCTCTTGGCAACCCTGCCAGACTCATGGAAGGTGATGAGAATCACCATTGCCAACACAGCTCCTAATGGTATCATGACGTTGGAGATGGCCAAATGAGTTGTGCTGAATAAGATGAGACGGCGGTCTCAAGGGACCTTGACCTCTCAATACTTTGAGGCACTTGTGACAGAGTCATGGGAAAGGAGTAAAGGCCGCGATCAAAGTCTGGAGAAAAGGGACAAAGTAAGTCTCGGTCAAGATTCCAAAATATAGTGTCATTACTGTGGAAAGAAGTGACACATTAAAAAGTATTGCTATAAGTGGAATCGTAAAAATGCAGAAAATGAGAAATGTGAAAAGGGACGAGGTGAGGAAAAGTCCTCGGTCTCTGTGATTACAGGAGGTGATCTCCTTTTGACTTGTGAAACGGATGAAATTGTAAATTTGGCCGAGCAAGAGACCTACTGGGTGGTGGAGTTTGGTGCATCCATCCACGTCACCTCTCGAAAGGAGCTTTTTACATCTTATACTCCAGGAGATTTTGGAGTATTGAATGTGAGTAATATGGAGACATCAAGAGTTGTTGGCCGTGGTGACGTGTCTTTCGTCACCAACAATGGAACACGACTATTCTTAAGGGACGTGCAATATATTCCCGATATATGGTTAAACATTATCTCAGCAGGAAGACTTGATAATGTTGGCTTTTGCAACGTTTTCGGTAATAGGATTTATAAACTAACCAGATGGTCTTTGGTAGTTGCCCGAGAGAGAAAGACATCTAGCCTATATGTGTTACAAGTCTCTGCTGAGGTAGGAGAGGTCAACGTTGTCGGCAGTATGGAGTTCTCGGACTTGTGGCACCGGAGGTTGAGCTACATGAGTGAGAGGGGAATGAGTCACTTGGCCAGGAAGGGTCTCATCCCAAAAATGAACGAGGACGGACTGAAGACTTGCTCTGACTGCATGGTGGGGAAGCAGAGGAGAGTCTCCTTCCGAGGAGACTCATCCTTCAAAAGGTTCGAGTTACTTAAGCTTGTTCACACCAATGTCTGCGGACCATTCAAGGAGAAGTCTTTTGGAGGAGCTCAATACTTCGTCGCGTATATTGATAATTGTTTGAGGAAGTTGTGGGTATTCCCACTTAAATCCAATGATCATGTCTCCGAAATATTTGAGCAATTCCATGCTCTAGTTAAACGTGAAACGAGGAAGAAGTTGAAGGCTGTCCGGAATGATAATGGCAGAGAATATATTAGAGTATTTGATGCCTACTGTAGGTCTCATGGCGTCAAAGAACACCTCCAAAGACGCTGTAATTAGATGGCGTGGTCGAACGGATGAATCGCACATTGATGGAGAGAGTCAGGTGCACCCTTTCCGAAGCAAAGCTCCCAGGATCTTTTTGGGCTGAAGTTCCTAAGACGGCAACCTATGTTATTAATAAGTGGCCTAATAAGCCCTTAAATGGTGAAGTCCCAGAGAAGATATGGACCGGAAGGGAGCCTTCCTATAACCATCTTCGGACATTTGGTTGCAAGACTTTTGTTCATATCCTGAAAAATGAGAGGATTAACCTTGAGCCGAAGACGAAGTAATGCATCTTTTTGGGCTACGGCGAAGATGAATTTGGATACAGACTTTATGACCCAA
>JAOVVI020011836.1:0-12484 GCA_028571085.2 Nepenthes alata | reverse complement strand
CACTGGGCACCACCAGTACTCAACGACTGGCGAATCCCGGCAAATCACTTGTCAGAGATTTCGGCTCCCAAAAGCCTCCTTTGAGAAGTCTACAAATACCTTTTCCATCAGCTGCAAAGGGGACTGGAATCCCACTTCCACAAAAGGTCTAAACGATGACTTGAGATAAAAAAACCTGATTCTGGCACCCAACGCTCAAAGTAACGAGGAGAAAGAACTAGCTCTTTTTCCTCGAATCCCTGCCACACTACAACAATGATAGTGAGCCACTCCTTGCGGTGCAAGAAAAGGAACACAAGCCTCCTTCAAGCATCCCCACACACTCCCCGCATTCTAGCATTTTTGTATTTTTATCACATTTACTTCTACGCTTGCATCTTTTTATTCCCAAGGAAAGATTTTTGACTTGAGCGTTGGAGTGTTTACGGTGGGAGAATCTTTCGTTATTATCTGATATCTTATTTATAGTTTGTGGTGTGTACCGCCTAGGTTGAGAGATGCGATGATTGGACCTGTTCGTTATCCAACCCAGTTGAGGAATCCGAAGACTCTCTAATTTGCACGAGAATTCGGACCCAATGACACATCATTGATGCCGTCTGTGGGAATGACGAAAAAGTATAACCACCCATCTCAACATTCAGTCTCCCACTAAGAATATGGTCAACACCAGAGCGCAGGCTAGCGCGCCAGCGAGGAACATTGCCGCCCACGGCGACGACCCCTCTGTGGGTAGTTGTACTGACAAGCAGCCTTACTCTAATGTGTCTAAGTTAGCTGCTGACATGTACGATATAAAACAGATGCTTCAGGCACTGTGGGCTTAAGTTGGAGCATAGTCGATGGAACTTTCTCCCTTGGGACCTAGGCGTCGACCTCCAAGAGGAGGAAACATGGGGTGAGGGCCCTAGCGGCGAACACAGTAAAGCCTGACAACGTCGAGGCCCAGGCAGCCTTAGGCAGCAGGGCTTAGATGATAGCCTGGAGCATCCCGGGCGGGGACGCGCAGGAAGAAAGCCCGGAGTGGTGGAACCATCGCAACTCCCGCAATGATAGGAGGCCCACGACCATAGGAGAGGGCTCATGCAGTACGCGACCACCCCACGCAGGCAATCGCCGCGACCTGCGTGACCCCCAAGAGAACTTTGAGCTTCGAGATTTCATCAATGCGAAGAGGAGTGGGTCCACCCATCGGATAGAGGGGAAAGTGAAAAAAATATGATAGCAGCACGTATTCAAGGAAAGCCCAAATGGCAGGTGCTTGACCTGAGAAGGTCTCCGTTCGCTATGGACATCCAAATGCAACTACTCCCCCTCAAATTTAATATGACTTTGCTGGACGCGTACGATGGAAGCATAGATTCGATAAACTACTTGGACTATTTTCGGACACTCCTATCCTTCCTTGGGGTAAGCGAGGCCGTCATGTGCCAGTGGATTGTCCTGATGCTCAAGAAGGATGCCAGACTTTTGTTTCATGGCCTCCAACCCAACTCCATCTGCTCCTTTGACGAGATCGCTGACTGCTTTCTGTGCCAACTTGCCTCCAGTCGGAGGAAAGAGAAGTAGTCTTGCCATCTCGTGCGCCTCCATCAGAAGCCAGAGGAGAGCCTGAAGCGGTTCCTCAACTCCTTCACTGTAGAAGCTCGCCGCATCCCCCAACTCTTTGACGAGATGAGGCTGAGCACCTTTATCGCCACGTTGACAGTTGGGGAGTTTTTCAAGTATTTGGCGCACCAGTGCCCCCAATCCTTTTGAAAAGTTAAGGCTGTCGCTCCGGTTTACATAGCGGTCGGGGAGGCCAACGAAGTGAAGCTTTTCAAATGCGCGGACCGACAACCGGAAGGGTTAACCACTGGGAAGACAAGAAACGGAGATGCCGGCCACTCTCGGGAACCTCGCAAGCAACTAAGGTCCGAGCCGACTGCCCGAAGGAAGTACAGGCTCTTGACCCTAACCCCCATAAACGACACTCGCTTGAACATTTTGTTGCAGATCCGAGACGAGAAGTTCCTGAAGTTGCCCAAATTGTCGAAAAACCCAGAGGCCGGAAACCAGACGAAGTATTACCATTTTCACTGTTCTCTGTGGCATACCACGGAGGATTGATGGACATTGTAGAAGAAAATTGAAGACCTGATCCACCGGTGGCACCTCACCTTGTTCCTGAAAAGTTTGGGAAAACCCCCGAGGCAGCCGTCGACAAAGCTAGAGAACCGCTGAGGAACCGTGTCGTTGTCGGCATCATCAACATGATCTCAAGCAGGCTGACCAAAAGTAGCGGCCAGGACCGGCCAGGACAGGCATGAAGTCGTGTCCAACAGCAAGAGAGAAAGGGTAAGGGCTAGTACTGATGTCATTGGTTTTAGTGACGACGATATGACACATATAACTTTTCCTCATTTATACCCTTTTGTTGTATCAGCCATCGTTTCAGATGGTACGCTCGATTACCAATTGAGATGAGTTTTTATTGATAATGGAAGCTCTCAAAATTTACTAACCTTTGATGCATTTTTTTGAGTTTGGTCTGAAAAGGAACCAAATGAGAGTAGCTGAAGGACCTCTATACGGCCTGAACAATGAACCAGTGCCCGTGTAAAGAGAAATTCAATTGGAGGTCACAATGGGAACTCACCCGCGTATAGCTACACGTGTGATTACGTTTCTCATTGTCGACCTGCCATCGGTCTATAATACTATTATGGGCCGACCATTCCTAACCACCTTCATGGTCGTGACATCTATCCCTCACTTGAAGATAAAGTTCCTGACTCCATACATTATTGGGGAGGCATTGGGAGATTGGATGATGGGACGGATGTGCTACCTATTATAGATTGCCCCCGCCGCTCCTAGACGATCGGCTAAAGACCTAGACTTCCTCGATGAGGTAGCATTGCAAAAGGCTCAGTCATGCGAGACGACGGACCTGGTCCCCTTGGACCCCAACGAACCTGAGAAGTGTGTGCACATTCGTGGCTCCCTTTCCGTACCACTCCGCAACCAACTCGTGGACTTTCTCAAGCTGAACTCTGATGTCTTCACATGGATTCTTGCCGACATGCCTGGAATATCTACCGAAATAATGGTCCACAAGTTGGGCCTTGATTTCGACCATAAGCCTATTAGCTAGAAGCGTAGGAACCACTCTATCAATAAACTGATATCCATAAGGGAAGAGGTGAAGAACTTGCTCGATGCGAGATTCATAAGAAAAGTTCAGTACCCGGATTGGTTGTCAAATGTCGTCCTTGTGAAGAAGAGTAGTGGCAAGTGAATGATGTGCGTCAACTTCACTAACATGAACAAAGCTTGCTTGAATGACTGCTTTTCGCTTCCTCGAATCATTTAGCTAGTAGACTCCACGTCTGGGCATGAACTCTTGAGTTTCATGGATACCTATTCGAGTTACAATCAAATAAGGATGAGCACGGACGACAAGGAGTACACCTTATTCATGACCGATTAGGGGACTTACTGCTACAAGGTTATGCCCTTGAATCTGAAGAATGCCAACGTGACCTACTAGCGGATGGTAAACAAGATATTCGAAGCCCAAATTGGTAGGAATGTGAAGGTATACGTAGACGACATGCTCGTTAAAAGAAAAGTCACCAACGACCACGTCCGTGATCTGGAAGAAACCTTCTAGGTGCTTCGAGCCCATAGGATGAAGGTCAACTTGGCCGAGTGCGTAAAATTCCTCGGCTTCATAGTATCTCAGCACAGTATCGAAGTAAATCCGGAGAAAATCAGAGCCATCCTTAACATGAATCTTCCGCGGACTGTGAATGAAGTCTAGAAGCTCACAGAGAGATTCGTTGTCCTCTCGCAGTTCCTAGCCAAGTTCGCAGAGAAGTACCTATCATTTTCATGGCCCTCAGGGGAACGAAGGCGACCGAATTCTGGTGGACGAATGAGTGTCAGGCTGCGTTCCTGGAGCTGAAAGAGTATCTTACCAATCCTCTGCTCCTAACCTCCCATTAGGAGGGCGAGGACCTATATCTTTACTTGGCGGTGTCAGACACGACTCTCAATTCGATCCTTATTCAGTAGCAGGGGAATATGCAGCGACCTGCATATTATGTGAGTAAAGTGCTGACAGACACAGAGTCTCGCTACCCTCACACCGAGAAATCACCCTGGCCCTTATCTACTTTGTCCGAAGGTTGAGGCCATATTTCCAAGTGCACCGAATTGTTGTGCTGACTGACCAACCTCTGAAGGCGATCTTGCAAAATCTTGAGACGTCTGGATGATTGGTCAAGAGGGCCATAGAGTCGGGCGAGTTCAATGTGAAGTTTCCATCGAGGCTAGCCCTCAAGGGCCAAGCCCTCGCAAACTTCGTAGTCGAGATGGTAACCCCTGTTCTCGACACCCCAGACCAAGTCGAAGATGCAGGCACCACGAGCGCCCTTATGTGGACCCTCAATGTTGACGGCTCGACCACGCAAGTAGGCAGTGGGGCCGGAGTCATGCTTAGAATCTCTGATGGTTGGGATATCAAGTACTC
Organism: Nepenthes alata; assembly: GCA_028571085.2. Classification (NCBI taxonomy): domain Eukaryota; kingdom Viridiplantae; phylum Streptophyta; class Magnoliopsida; order Caryophyllales; family Nepenthaceae; genus Nepenthes; species Nepenthes alata. The sequence goes on along the minus strand of JAOVVI020011836.1, from coordinate 7,968 downwards.
TCTGACGCTCAGATTATCAACTATCAACAACGTAGCAGAATACGAGGCCCTCCTTGCATGGCTCAGGTTGGCTAGGGAATGCTCAGTGAGAGTGCTAATTGTACGTAGCGATTCAGAGTTAGTGGTCAATCAGATTTAGGGAGTCTTCGAGGTATCGAACCCGCAGCTCGCTAAGTACCTAGCAAAGGCGAAGGCCCAAGCCTGGGCATTCAAGAAATTTGAGATTGAGCATATCCCTAGAGTAGAGAACTAGAAGGCTGATCAGCTGGCCAACGATGCAGCGACGAGATCTCAGGAGCAGTACGCTAGGAGAAGTACGCTAGGAGCATGCGGGAAGTTCGGCCGTGCTCATTATTGACGGTCCAGAATGCGAGGTGCTACAGATAGTCGATGACAACAATTGGATGACCATGTATTTGAAGTATCTGACGGATGGAGCACTGTCAGAAGACCCATAGGAGGCCAAGCGAATAAAGAAGATAGCGGGCTAGTACACGATCATCAACGGAAGACTGTACCGGCGGGGATACTTGACCCCTACCTGAAATGCCTCACACTGGAGGAAGCAGAATACGCGCTGGGCGAAGTCCACTTTGGCGAATGTGGCTCGCACGTCGGGGGAAAAACCTTGCGTTTAAAATTATGCGGCAAAGTTTATTCTGACCCACGATAAAGCAAGATGCCATGGACTTTGTCAGAAAGTGTGAGAGCTGTCAAGTTGACAGGTTCCTGAGCCATTAACCACACACGGAGTTGTGGAGCCTGCAAGCCTTGTTGCCATTTGCAAAATGGGGGCTCAATATCTTCGGCCCATGCTCTTGGCCTCTGGATAGAGAAAGTTCATCATCGTCGACATTGATTACTTCACGAAGTAGGTCGAAGTGACTCCCTTGGTATGCATAACCGAGCAAAATGCGAAGAAGTTTGTTTGTCAGAATATTATTTGTTCGTTCGGAATTTTCGAGGTCATAATGATCAACAATGGAACCCAAATCACCGGCAAACGGTTCACTGAATTTTGCACGAGCTTGTGCATCAGACTGGTTCACACGTTCATGGCATATCTGCAGGCTAATGGCTGGATCGAGGTGACCGGCCGAGTTGATGTTACATGGACTAAAGACTAAACTCGAGGACACAGGGGGCTCTTGGGTCGATGAGCTATCTTCTGTGCTTTGGTCGCACTGCACGACCCCATGGGAACCGACGTGGGAGACGCCATTGAGTCTCTGTTATGGGGCTGAATTGATCGTCCCGTCGAAGTGGTGCCCCCTAGCCTTCAGATCGAATGCTTCGACCCCGTTAACAACTCCTAGCGGCTCAGAGAGCACATGGACCTACTCTTGAAACCCCGTGATGCAACGTGCCTAAGGACGGTAGCCTACCAGCAGCGCGTTACTCGGTACTACAATAAGAGGGTGAAGGCTTGCCTACTCGAGGTCGGAATTTGGTCCCGTGGAGTGTAGAAGCGACGGGCAAAACTACCCACTGGAAGAAGCTCTTCCCTAACTAGGAAGGACAATTCATTGTCTCAGCAATCCTCCGAAATGGAGTGTACAAGCTGCACACCCAAGACGGCAAACTAGTCATTCGGACCTGGAATGCCACCCACCTCAAGAAGTACCACTAGTGAGCCACACACACCCAGGTAAGGTGTGCATACATGAACTGGAATTCTTGTATATGTACCACATTTTTATTAACAAAATTGTTATTTTTACCTCCTTATCTAACTGTTCATAAGAATGTGTGCTTGCTTGCCATTTTAAAAAATGAAAATAGTCTAGACTGCCCCTAAATCAGAAAGACGTTCGTCCACTTGTAAAAAAACTTTGGCCTCGCACCGGGTGGACCACATGCGGTCAAATTTCGAGCTATAGCTCCACACCGAAGGCCCTTAGCGGCCGCAAAACATTGGCCTTGCACCGTGTGGCCCACATGTGGTTGAATTTCGAACTCTGACTCCGTATCGGACGGCCCTTAGCAACCACGATACCTTTACCCTGTGCCAAGCGGCCCGATTGCGATTGAACTAGCAAGCCAAGGGGCTTTAGAAGCTTCCAACAAAACTGCCATCAAAACCTTAGGTGGTCTAAGCAGAATTGTACGACAATCTTCTCCTGAATAATAGAGCACCCTTAGCTAACAACGGTCGGCAAGTTATGACCATGCACACATGAGTGACGACCCCTTTAGCAGGGTCGAGTGCCAAAATGGTGTCGTGTGCGGAACGGCCTAAGACCCGGAGTTCGACTGCTGTGCCCCCAAAATCTAGCTGGCCCTCGAGAGGCTTCATAGGGCGTGCAGCGACGTTCGATTCATTGGATAGAGCATCCCACTACGGGCGAGATGCGACAACATCCTCAACCAAGGACAAGCACAGCGCAAACGACTCTCAAAGCGAGCATTGACAACGATAGTGAGATTGCTTAGCCAACACAACAAGATGATCGATATCATTCAAAAAAAAAAAAGAGGTGAAAAGAAAGTATGCTTCATTCAAGTTGGAGCTTACAAGGTTTCTCTCAATAGCTATATATATAAAAAGTGGGCACGGAACCCAACTGCCCTAGGTGCTCGAAGGCCCTGCCCCTCCGAAAAATTGATCAAGCGCGAGCTATCTTTGATTCCATCATTGCGAGGATTGAAAATCCTTGTGGAGACGCTCGAAGCCACAACGGAGGCTATGCAACGACATAGGCGTATGCCATTCCAGAATCTCGCGTCCAACATTTGAGCCATCTTCTTAGGGATTCCATCATTGCGAGGATTGAAAATCCTTGTGGAGACGCTCGAAGCCACAATGGAGGCTATGCAACGACGTAGGCGTATGCCATTCCAGAATCTCGCGTCCAACATTTGAGCCATCTTCTTCAGAGAGAGCCAAACTCGCAAGCTGGCCTCAGCATGGATACACCTGTCTTGCAAGCTAGCAATGAGGTCCACAGCCGCCAACAGTTCACCTCTCAGCCGCTCGATCTCCTACTTTAGGGTGGCAACCTCGCCCCTCCAACGCTTCTCAGCCATCCGCTTGCCTTCCTCTTGAGCTTGACGGAAGCCCGTGAATCTTATCAATGTGGGAAACATTCCCCAAGGGAAGTCAGCAAACAAATTCCCACCTTGATGAGCAAAGAAGTCATACCTCAATGAAAGGCCCCTCTGTAGCGCCATGTAAGTCTATCACAGCTTCAGGATCGGACATGCGTGGTGGCTCCAGTCGCTCGATAGCCTCCTCCGTCCTGCACGCCAAAACCTCGCCGATTGGAGCTTTAGCTACAATCTCCTCGGGTGCAACGGCCTCCGCAGGAGACTGAGGCTCCGCGACGAGAGGCTCGGGTGGCCCCATGGCTGGTGCAACGAGTGCCTCACGGGCGTCTGCAGGTGCAGGATCGGGCTCATGATCATGGCTCCCTCTCCGACAGGCTCGGCTGGCTCCTTGCCTTGGGAAGGTCTCACGTCAACGTCAAAAAGGGGACCTAGTGCAGACCCCTCACCTGGGGATGTCCAATGAAGGGGATGCCATATTCATTTAGAGCTACGGCCAGAATCGGCGGACACTCGGCATCAACCTCATGCGGCTATGGACCTGGCTCTCGCTCCGCAACAACGGTCTCAGCGAGCATGATGGGGGAAGACTCGGTAGATTGGCCCGACGCAGTTGGAAAAACCAAGGTCCTCTTGCTTAAGGTGCCTCCTGCCCGCCTAAGCCTTTTTGGGGCTTCCGAATCTTCGTCGGAGGAAGACCACAGGGAAAACGACCAGCCACTTCCCTCAGATTGATCCACTGGAGGCTCTCGGATGGTCAAGGCTCCGACCTTCCATTTCCGATCGGTTGCCGTTGCCTCACTGCTGGAAGGCTCCCACTTAACAATCGCGAACATCTCAGGGGTCAAGTAGTACCTCTGAGTGCAAAACGTGCTGATCGCCACTTGAATATAGTCAATTAGTTTCTTCTCTTCCTTCTCCTCTACCTCACTCACGTTCTGCGTAAAGAAGTCATTCACAAGACTCGACTTGTTGGGGATATCCCACTCAGGGTAGGTCTGCAGAAAGAAGAAGTGATTCTTTCAATTCTTTGTCGAATCCAGATTTGTCCCTCGAAACCAAAAGCCTGCGCGAGGAAACATAGAGATTCAGTCTTCTGATTGGTTGAAATGAAAAATCACCTTCATTGAGCTGGCACAGAACATGCACCATGGAGACGGATAATGACGCACAAGGACACCAGGTAGCGCACGCATTGGGGTGAAGTCATGCCACGGGGATCCCCATCGTCTCGAAAATCCCGTACAGGTCTAGCGCCACTAGAAAACAAAGCCTACCCCTCAGGTGGTGCTCAAATACAATAAGGAAACCTTCGGGGGATGCGTTCGCTCTTCCGTCCTCACCAGGAAGGCGATTGGCCAACTCGCCAAGAATGTGATAGCTCACACTCAAAGTTGCGATGGCACTGCCAGAAAGAATAGACTTAATCTCCCTCACTCTTTGTCGAATTGTGGGAGTGGAAGAACCCTTCTTTTTCGCCATAAGCGCTAAAAATAGGAGATCTCAATGTGTGAGAAGTATTGGGGAGCACCGTTTAAATAGGCAACGTGGGAGGCTGTGAATTGACGTCATGTGGAAAATCCAAAGGGTCGCCCCTAGTGATAGTCGCGACACGCGTCCCTTCAACAGACAACCACTTAATTCGAGCCACAGTCGTTTGCTGAACCCTAACCGTCGCACCATGCAATTAATGCAAGTGCGTTATCCTCCAGGGATAATGACGACGATAGCTTATCCGACTTCCAAATCGAAAATGTAGCGAGCAACATTCAAAGGCAACATGATACAACAAACGAACTGCTCTATGAAAAAGGAGTTTTATTAACAAAGCTTCTTTACAGGAAAGACCATGGGCACAATGTTGCTATCTTTGCCCGTCGGGCTCGGCTGGATCGGGAGTTAAGAACTTGGTTGTCTTTGAGCACAACCGGGCACCCAGATTCCAAGAGTCCAGGAGGCCCTTGAGAAAGCCAGGGATAGCCAGAGAAGCTATCTTTCGGCTCAAATGGATCCCTTCTTGGAACTGTCTCTCCATCAACGGAGCTAGGTCTTCTAGGTGGACCCTGAATCTCAGCTCAGCCTCCAGCTGCGCTTGGACGACAGACTCTTCTCAGAGTGGCATTCAGCATTGCTCAAGCTCCCCTTAAAGAGTGGCAACCTGGATCTGGCCATGCAACTTGATGTCGGCCAGCTGTGATGACCTTGCCTCCGCCTCCGACCATGCTTGCTCGAAGTAAACCGCTCGAGCTTGACTCTGCTCAATCTCAACAATGGCAGCCTGCACCCAGATCTCAACCTCTTTAGCTGCCCGTTGGGAACGATGGATTATTCAACTGACTCCCTCAGGTCCTTGTCATTGAGAGGAATTAGAAGTCCCATCAGATTCAAAGCCAGGTGTCACTCTCAGAGGCCTCGCGGGACTAAGGATTGAAGGCTCTGAGTGGCAACCTTTTGCTACCACCGTGGCAAGCCCCATCTTGTCGTGGCCTCTCAGCCCTTACTCCCCCCATCTCAACTCCTTGGTGGGAGGCTCAGATCCCGAAGAGGAGGATGACCCTGGTAACGGCCTTGGAGCGAAGTTGCGAATTTCGTTTGCCATTGTTGCAAGCACAGCCAAAGGAAAGAGGTAGTGACTGCGGACTCAGGTTTCACGTCTCACAGCAATGCTTGAATGCCCAAGTTGAAGAAGGCCTTGGCGCTTAAATAGCCAAAACTTCCCCCAAGGGAACAACGTCGTTTAACAAAGGTAAGGTGTTTCATCGCCCAACGAAATCCTACCACGTGGCGACGTCCCAAAGCACCGCAGCTTTTCAAGGAAAGCAATCATGGTGCGAGGACTCTACGGTTACCAATGCATTAAATGTGTAGAGGCGATTTGATTGACGCGGCCTTCATTAGCAACGCACCACCTCCCAAGACAAAAAGAAAGCACAAGCCCTCAAGCGGCTCCCGCCAAGCCATCCGACTGATAGTCCAAATACGGGCTTGAGGATGGACACCAGTGAAGGCGACCGAAAGTCGCTTGGCATTCAAAGTATACAAATGGTTAAGCGTGTATGGTGGCGAGAGGGCCCTATGGCCCTGGAGTCATATCGTGCGAACATTAAAAAGAAAATTCGGTGGCGCAAGAGACAAAGGCAAATATCAATGCTTTTATTCATTGAAGTGCTTTTTACAAGATATAAGGCTTGCGCTAACACGTGTACAAAAAGAAAAACAAATAAAGCAAAGTACAAGAGGCAACAGAAGAGCGGCGTCGCTGGGAAGGCTCGGTCCTTAGCATAGATGCACATCACGAGGGGTCGCCTCATTTTAGTGGCATTTACCCTGAAGTCGATTCCTTCTCCTTGCAGGACGGAGTTGATGCCGATCCCTCGTGGCCAACAAGACAGGCTCCACAATAGCGAAGGAAAGGCGCCCATCGAGAGTTCCAACAGAGCCGCGACGCACTCGTCTGGCGGCCCAATGGAACTCTAGGATACATCTCCTCTTTCAGCCAAGCTTGGAGGACGACCAGCCACGGGAAGAGCCGGTGACGGCGTCCTTTTGGTGGAATGGAGACCCCCGAATCAGTATGTTGGCCTCACGACGCTCCCCTTGCAGCTAGGAACCCTGGCTAGACGAAGAGAAGGCAATTGCAAAGTGGCTGAGCCACCCTCATAACGATGAGCAAATCTCCGCAAGAGGAGCGCAATGATAGGCTTTAAAGGTGGATGCAAGTCTCTCACAGATCTATTTGCTTCCCTTGTGGAACTCCACAGCACATAAGACAAGCTAAGGACTCCGCATTGCTTCACCAACGAAAGAATGAGTTTGGGTCACCCAAGTTGGGAACCCCTCACTTTATAGCCATGCAGAATACCCAATGAGCTCCTAAGGTGGCGCGCCACCCGACAATTGTCAATCGAAAAATAGGAACCCATCAATGCATAGCCAACTCCTAGGCCGCAAATCTTTCCCAACGAGGCACCAAGTCGCTCCAGCGCCTTTGAAAGGCTGCATATTGGCATGGGGAAGAAGTGACGCCCCTGAGAATAGCATATTGGAGTATCTTGAGAAGGCGCACGACAGCCCAAGGTGGGACCCGTCTTCTGACATGCTAGGCCCCGGTCGTGGACCGATTCCAAGCATAGGGGGCTAGTAATGGGTCTAACATGAGTTTGGGTCGGGACTGATGGATCCCAATTGAGAAAAAAACGGGCTTGATCAGCAGATGGACCCAGTCCAGTGGCGACATCTTAAGAGATTTGAGCACGAGGCCCTCTGGGCGCCCATGACACACACCTAATCAACATTGCCCGCGCCTCTTAAAGTGACCGCAGACTACCTGCATTGGAGGCGCCGGCTCGCGGAATATTAGCCAATAGGAGATAAGGTCAATGCTACCAAGCCGCTGCACATGCCGCTCTAGCCGCCGCTTAAACAATCCCACACGAAGTCGAACAAGCCTGTGCTGGGCATGCCAGATGGCGTTTCGTACGCTACCACAAGACGACAACTGACACCACTGGCCACCGCCAGTGCTCAGCGGCTGACGAATCTCGACAAACTACTTTCAGAGATCCTGGCTTCCAAACACCTCTCTAGAGGGGCCTACAAATACCTTCTCCATCAGCTGAGATGGGGACCGGAATCCTAGTTTTACAAAAGGTCTAAGCGGTGACCTGAGATTAAAAAACTTGATTCTATCACCCCACGCTCAAAACAACGAGGAGAAAGAACTAACTTTCTTCCCTTGAACCTCCGCCACATTACGAATAATGAGCCACTCCTAGCAGTGCAAGAAAGGGAGCACACGCCTCCTTTGAGCATCCCCACACACTCCCCGCAATCCAGTAACTTTACATATTCATCATATTTATTTTCACGCTTGCATCTTTCCGTTCCATGGAAAGAGCCTCCCCACACACACACCACATTCCA
>JAOVVI020011835.1:0-12484 GCA_028571085.2 Nepenthes alata | reverse complement strand
GAGATGGGCGCCGGGGTTGAACCTGGATCAAGAGTCCCTGAAGTCTTTCCCTATATGGATTTCCTTGATTAATATTCCAATTGAATATTGGACCCCCTTGGGGCTAAGCTGGATAGCTAGTAGGATTTGTAAACCAATTATTTGTGATCCTAGCACAGCTAAGATGGACCGTGTGAAGGTTGCCAGAATGTGTGTTGAGGTGGGCAGGGGCGATCCTCTTCCTTCAAAAATTAGGCTCTTGACTGCTGCTACTGAGTCTGCCACGACTGTGGAGGTGGAGATTGTTTACCACTCGAAACCAGCCCGTAGTTCCTCTGCTCTCCTGAACAATCAGAAGAGTGCTGCCATCAGTTTGCCTTTGGCCCAGGCTCATGGGGTTGAAGGGAAATGTGCTGCTATCAGTTTGCCTATGGCTCAGGCTCCTGGGATTGAAGGGGGTGGAAGCCACTCTACTCATGAGTTGGCTAAAGTAAACCTGGCGTCTCATGCAGGTATAAAGCCTTCGGTCTCAGACTCTGTGTAACGACCCAAAAATTTTAATAAGAAAATATTTATCATCAAGTCCGGTCAACTGACGTTGACCGGAGAGGGAAATGAGAAGAAGTCTGGTTTATGAATTCAGTCTGGATTTCCCTCATCAAGTCCGGTCAACTTGCGTTGACCGGAGAACGAAGCGTTAAGGAGTCCGGAAGGTGCAATTTTCAGTCCGGATTTCCCTCATCAAGTCCGGTCAACTTGCGTTGACCGGAGAACAAAACGTAAAGGAGTCCGGAATGTGAAATTTTCAGTTCGGAATTCTCACTACAAAAATCACTCCGGAACTTCCTTAAGCAAAATTCAGTCCGGATTTCTGAAGAAGTTCGGATTTCCAATCTTGTAAGTGGATTTCTGTAGAAATAGAAATCCGGTCAACAATCGATAGTTGACCGGAAACTGTTTGATGAAAAGCAACCCGTCCGTTTAGGTAAATGTGCTCCGTCCTTCATAAATAAAGAAGTCCGGTTTAAATTGGAATAAAGCCCTTGCTTTGAGAGGTCTGGATTTTTCCGAATAAAAAAGAGCTCCGGCCATAGGCCATAATCACTCTTGACTATTAATGAATGCAAACCGGCTTTGACTAATGGAAATCTGATCATATTGGTGATGGAGCCAAATTGATGACGCCTGTCTTTGGGAATCCACGAATTAAATATTGTAGGCATTTTCAATACTTTGAAAAGGGAACAAATAGTAAATGGCATCTTGGGAATTAATTTGGCCATAAATAATAGCCTCTTTACCTAAGGATTATAAGTATGAACTTAGACATTTGACAAAGACACCCTGGAAATTCTGAAGATCATACAACGTAGGAAGAAGCAGGTTAAAAACTAAGGCAACAACTTCAGGCAAGATACTCACCACATTTCTAAAACTCATGTTTGTTTATGTTGATATGAAAGGTTATGATTTGTGTATATAGTATGCTTTTAATGATTAAAATGCATGTTTAGAAGGAAATTCTGTTATGCATGATGATAGACTTATTCTGTCAAGAATTTTGATAACTCAGTAATTACAGAAAGGAACTTCAAGTATTATGAATTTGCTGCTACTGTATTCCGTTCCTCTGAATTTTTAAGACTTCCGGAAATTTCTGTTTCGTTAAATATATCAAGACCTCCTGCAAATTACTGTTTCGCTGAGTATAAAGACCTCCGGAAATTTACTGTTTCGTTAAGTATTAAGACCTCCGGAAATGTTACTGACCTCCGGAAATTACTGTTTCGTTAAATATATTAAAACCTCCGGAAATTACTGTTTCGCTGAGTATAAAGACCTCCGGAAATTTACTGTTTCGTTAAGTATTAAGACCTCCGAAAATGTTACTGACCTCCGGAAATTACTGTTTCGTTAAATATATTAAAACCTCCGGAAATTTACTGTTTCGCTGAGTATAAAGACCTCCGAAAATTTACTGTTTCGTTAAGTATTAAGACCTCCGGAAATGTTACTGACCTCCGGAAATTTTACTGTTTCGCCTCGCTAAATATTAAGACCTCCGGCCGTTTTACTGTTCTGCTGAATAGAAGGTCTTCGGAAATATTTCAGGTCTCCGGAAACACGTCGAAAAAGGTCTCCGAAAATCTTTCGAAAAAGGTCTCCGGAAATCTTTCGTAAAAGGCCTCCGAAAAAAAATGTTGTAAAAGGTCTCCGGAAATCTTTCGAAAAAGGTCTCCGGAAATCTTTTGTAAAAGGCCTCCGGAAAAATGTCGTAAAAGGTATCCGGAAAACTTTCGAAAAAGGCCTCCGGAAAAATGTCGTAAAAGGTCTCCGGAGAACTTTCGAAAAAGGCTTCCGGAAAAATGTCGAAAAGGTCTCCGGAAATAGTTGTTAAAAGGTCTCCGGAAATTTTGAAAGTCTCACTGAAAGACTTCCGGCAATTTCTTACTGTTTTGATAAGAGACCTCCGGCAATGTTTACGGTGTCTTTGAATTAAAAGACCTCCGAAAGAATTTCAGAAACGCTCTCCGAATTTAATACATGCACTCCGACTTATACGAAACTCACTCCGGCATTTTAAAGTTTCGAATTTCATTCCGGTAATTTTTGCACTCCGGATTTTCATGGAATTCCACTCCGGTAGTTAAACGCTCTGAATTCTTGAAGAGATACACTCCGGTATTCTATGCCCTCCGAATTTCGAAAGTACCCTCCGGCCTTTAAGTATTCCGGCTTTCAAGTAATGCACTCCGGCATTTGAGCAGTTCGAAATCCACTCCGGTAATTGAGCACTCCGAATTGTACGGAATTTCACTCCGGCATGTGGTATCCGGATTTTATGAAAACGCACCCCGATTTCTCACACTTCGAATTTTGATTTACGGCCTTCATTAAGGAAAAGAAATCCGTCCAAAAGTACTCCGGTTTTTGGACTAACGAAAACGAACTCTGGTTTTAGGAATTTCGACCTTCTGTTTTTAGAAAAGTTATGAACAAGATTCGTTTCTATTAAGCATGAACTTCGGATTTGCTTTGAAAAATAAACTTCGGCTTTTGATAAGATGATATGGACTTCAAACATTGAAGTGAAAGAACTAAGAACAAGGAAAATGTATGAACTATGGACAGCAAGTGGAACTCTTCCGACTTTTGAATATGATGAATGGCCAATAAAGAACACGAACCAAGAACCGAGTTTCCATTAAGCTTGCTGTTAAAGAATGGATGAAGGATATCGGAGTGACACTCGAGGATGCCTCCTGGGCCACGGGAGGGAACCTTTTGGTGGCACAAGGAACTATGGCCCCGTATGTCGGGTTAAAGGCATGACCTCCCGCCCCGGGGAGCACAATGAGGGGATACGGCTTTAGGTTGTGGGGTTACACACAACCCGTTCTCGATGTTGTCCGCTCCAGTCCGGTCCCTAAAGATGATATGAATTCCGAATGATTTTGATGAATTTTCTGAGACAAGATGAAAAAGACAAGATGAAAAGAATAAGAACTGAAGAAGAAACGATATGACGATTGTTATTATGCTATGCTATATTTTGATTATATGAATGATGTTTTCTGCATGTGAGTATCCTGCTGGGCTTTGTAAGCTCATTCTTGTTAATTGCAGATGATGAAAGGATCATGGAGATTGAAGTTGAGGAGAACTTGGTGTTATAGCTAAAGGGCTAAGCTAGTTGGAGCAGATTTAAAGAGTTTTGTTATTATGATTAGTCTTGTATTTTTCCGCTGCTTATGAATGTTAGTGATACTTTGGGATAAATAAAAGTGAAAATTTTTAGTATGCATCTCGGTGTTGTGTAAAGTTTTAAAAGAAAATTTTTGTCCACCTATTTAATCTATATCAAGGTAAGAGTTATGTTTTGACGACGACTTTTGGGTGGTAAAAAGTCGGGTCGTCACAGTACTGCCACAGACTGGAGAGGATCAACCCAGAATGGATCAAGCCAACTGAATGAGAGATGGAGCATCGGAGTTGATCTAAACCGGCTAAAGAGAACCCAAGCCGAATGGGCGACATGGATCAGGCCAAATGGGATCATGCTGTTGTGCTGCTAGCCGGAATACTCTTAGCGCCAGAGTGCTTCTAGGTACAACTGAGTGATAGACAGCGCCGGAGTGCTTCTGAGTCTGGAGTGCTTCTACAGGCTGGAGCGATGCCATGGGCCTAAGTGCTTCCACAGGCAGGAGTGCTACTACGGGTCGGATTGGATTCCACAGACTGGAGCGTTGCTACGGGTTGGAGTGGATTCCATAGGTTGGAGTGGATCTATGCACCGAAGTGGATTGCACATGCTAGAGTTAATCTATGTGCCGGAGTGGATTCCACAGGCTGGAGCGCTGCTACCGGTCGGAGTGCTTCCATAGGCTAGAGCGCTACTAGGAGCCGGAATGGATTCCATAGGCTAGAATGGATCTATGCGCCGGAGTGCTTCTAAGCCTGAGGATCTGCTACAAGCCAACTGAATGAGAGATGGAGCACCGGAGTAGATCTAAATCGGCTGAAGAGAACCCAAGCCGGACGGGTGATGCTGTTAGGGAGATCGACAGTCCCGCGTCCGACCAAGAGCTTTAGGAAACCCTTGGCGCCTTTGGTGAAGAGCTTTGTGCCATCTTTCGAACTAAGTTGAGGGAGGACAGACGAGTGTCCTCTGAGCAGTTAACCCTCATGTCAAGATTTGCTGAGAGACTCTGGGCTCGCTTTCAGGGAAGCTTCATCGAGTGCCCTGGAAGGAACTCCGGGCTCTATTCAGCGAGGTCATCTGGGAACCACTGTTGACAGCGATGATGGAGTAGGTAGGTGCCATTGAGGGGAGATCGCCATGCTCTGTTCTTAAGAAAGCGTCATTCTCCGTCTGGTCTGTGAGCGGCAGAGAGGAGTTGGTAGCCATTTGTGGAGAGCTCTGTGCTCAATAGGGCTCCAAGATGCTCTGTTTAGTTGAGTAGCAAGGGAGGATGGGGGCAAAGGAGCAAGAGCGCAGGTTTTGAGGGAAGCTTTGCTGCCCGACTCTTTGGATGCCCTTCCTTTGTTTGCTGCTCTCCCTTTTATCGAGGGAGGCAGTGAAAAGTTTTCCGCCAAGAGGAGTTCTAATTTCCTGCCGAGAGGGATTTCTCCCGCCAAAATGAAATATTTCCCACCATGATGAAGCTTCTCTGCTATGCTTTGGGGTTTTGGCCGGCCCGCGATATCGAATCCATCACTAGCCCCCCATGCCAAGTGATTCAAACTTTCAACCCTCGGCATGTAATGATGGGACGTCGCTGCATAGCACCTCACGTGTGTTCCTTTCCTGATCACCATGCTGATTTTGGTCCTGCCAGGTTCATTCGATCCAGGGGTGACTGGAGATGGATGCGCTCGTGGAGAACGGTTGGTCAAAGGAAGGTGGTAACCTATTCCATGGTTGCATGATTGCTGGCAAGTCAACGTTCGGCCGAATGATGCATCCTCACACACGGGGCGTGGGATGGGCAGTCTCACCTTGAGCCTGTTGGGGTCAAGCACCTTCTGATGCTTGCACCTTTTTATCAATTGGATTGGTTGATTAGCCAGCGACTCATACTTTTGGCGATTTAACTTGTAGCGGTGACCATGACACTCTGTTAGGGAATGGTTGGTCGCATCCACCTTGGATCTGCGTGAGCATAGCACCGTTGTCCGGCCATCTTTGGGTCATGGTACGTAGTGGAGGGGCCTCACCTACTGGAAGAGGATCTGCTCTTGCTGGAGGGCCAAGGGCCTCCTGACTGAAAGATTGAGGATCTCCATGCGAAAAAGAGGAGGGCTAAGTGCCTCATGGCAGGACGAATGGATGAGAACCTCCATGAGCAAAGCTATTCGCACCCTTTGGGCAGGTGCCAACTCTAAGGAAGTGGGGCCCTGGGTCAATTCTTTTGTTGCTGAGGCACTTTTCGAGTCAGTAGCTGGCCAGCTACCTCGACCGAGCATCGTCTAAGTCGAAAGCGAGATATCAAGAGCTCTCAAAGGCTAATGCTTGGGCTGTGAATCGAATCTCGTCGCTTGAGGATGAGCTTTGGGAGAGCCGACGGTGGCCCGCTAATCTGCTGAACACATGCGCCTGTCTAAACAGAGGGATAAGGGCCATACACTGCTTAGTTGGGGTCTCCCCAATCTACCTCTACTGGCAAAACATGGATGTTGTTGTCGTTGCCTGGATAGTGTTACTTGGATTATCATAGAGTCCCTCTTTGACTCTCAGAGTTGGAAGCCCCCTTCGGTTAGAGAAATCATCAGACTGTGAGGGTCAATAAGGCACCTTTGCTGCCGCCTGCCCAAGAGAAGGTCTCGGTGGCATATCTTCTACCTTCTTTAGTCGGGTGGCCATACTTATGTGACCGGAACAGGCCGACAGCTCTGCTGCTTTCTTTCACTTCTTTTTTTGAAATGATATAGATCTTCTCGTTGTGTTGGCTAAACTTCTTTGCTATCGTCACCAAAGCTCAAATCTAGAGCCTTCTTGAGTTGTACTCATCCTTTGGCTAAGGATGTCATCGCATCATGCCCAGAGCGGGATGCTTGGTCCAATGGATTGGACATCGTTGCATCCCCAGTAGAGTCTCTCAAGGGCCAGTTGGGTTTTGAGGTCACAACAGTCGAACTCCGGGTCTTAGGCCATTGCATGACACCATCTCGGCGCTCAGCCCTGCTTGGGATGTCGTCGCTTTTATGGACATAGTCCTAGCCTATGACCGTCGCTGACTAATGGTGCTCTGTCCTTCGGGAGGAGGTCGCCGCACGCATGGTGAAGAGCCCCCTAAGGTTTTGATGGCCATCTCATTGGGAACTCCATGTGACAGGATGGTTTTTTTTTCCTCAGAAAATTTCGTCAAGATAGAAATAAAAATTAAAACCAAAATTTAAAATATATAAACTCTGCAGAAATTTCAGTAGAGTTTTCTCTATAATTGGATGAAAACTAAAAATATAACTTGTATAAAAAATCTTGAATCAAGCACACAACTAAAAAGATATCACCATTCTTCATATAATACACATACACAGGATCTCAGACTGTCATATCATCCATGGTTTAATTATAATCCTAGTTACTAAGTCAGAAACATGTAAGAGATGTCGTTTAGATCCTGTAATAAAATCTAGAAAAGAAACATATAACAGAAGCTAAACTATATACCTACGAAAGTATAAATCCCTGTTTATATCGTATATTTTTTTATTAAGTAAGTAAATTTTATTAATAAAAAAATAAATATAAAATTAATGTTCTATCTCCAAGTATTTTACCAACTTGAATTTAGAATAAAAACGTTGGGGCATACCCCGAGGTTTATATCGTATGCATATCATAAATATCTTACAAAATCCAAACACAAAATTCATACACAAAAATCAGGTATTTACATCCAACTATCTCCTTCCAAGATCTCCAAAATAACTTTGAGTTTTTAAAAGTTAGCAGGCGAAGCTTTAGATACTCTTTCTCGTCAGGTACTAACTCTACTGTATCATCTGGAGAAAAATAAATACAACATAGTGAGCAAAAATTCAACAAGGTATATGAAAACATGCAGTGTAAGCCCTTTTATATATAATAGGTATACATATCAGTCAAATTATGAAATTATACAGGAAACAGAAGGGTACATGCAACAAGAGAAATCATGAATCTGTATCAATATATTTCAAAAATTATAAAATAGTGTAATGAGTCACATAATTTAGAAACTAGTATCAGAATCTATAAATACTAAAAATATCTTTTTATACAAAATGGGACAAAACTAGTAGACCGAACTAGCCGATGGGCGAATAATCAAGGATAGATTATGTTTATCTCCTCACAATCCAATGCTATAAACAGAAATAGTAACAGTAATATCCCATCTCGTGGGATCAGCACAGAAATGCCTCCCGAAGGTAGGCCAAAAACAGAAGATTACCCTCTAAGGTAGCGCCTTAAGGAAGGGCGGACCACATATAACTCCATGGATAGAGTTATCCTCGATTACCACCATAATATTCTAAGGCATGTCGGAGAACCTTATCTGACTAAATAATAGTCTTAGATCCCCCTTTCTCATTAACTCATTTAATAGAAATACTTAAATGAAATATTCAACCAAAATATTCAATGGAAATACTCAATTGAAATACTCAACTGAAGGGATTTTTACTCATATTCTTACATTCTTTACTTATCATGTCACAGAGGCAAATCAAACTCTATCAGACAACCCTTTAGTTAGTTCAAAAATTCACAGTAACTTAACAGTAGAGTTCCATGTAAATTTTTTAGATAAAAATAAAGACATGAGTAATAAACTTTTACAAATCAACCTTTACATATCAAGATTCAAGGAATTTAAACACTAAAATTCTCAATTTTCATTCTAGGCTTTCACATAAAGCTTCCACACTTAAATTGAATATCAAACACATGTTTATTCATGAAATCAATGTCATAAATCCAAATATATATACAAAATCATGCATTTAAACCAAAAAATTCCAATATTTTTGAGCTTGGGTTTCGTAATACGCTTCCGAACTCCAATTGGAAACTAAATAAATGCTTATTCATGAAATCGAAGCTATATACCGTAATATATATGGGTAAATATGAAATTTGTCCGAACAATCAAGAGAAACATGCTTCATTTACATTAAACATTGAACAATATGGTTTTAGAGTATAAATACCAATGTAGAAACAAGAAAAACTGATAAAAACGAAGAATAACGTCCAATGTACACTTGCCTGAGGTCAATAGACCGTTATTTTTATCCGGATCGGATCGGATGATTTCTCCCCTCTTCCTTCTCTTTCCCTCCTCCTTCACTGCTAGTCGTGGTCTGCTTCCTCCCCCATTTCTCTCCCCTTTTTAAAACAAAAACAGAAATCAAGACGCGGCTGAAATCGCGCCTGCGCCCAAGCGTGCGGTAGGCGCGCAGCAAGCACAGGGTCCCTACCGGGTGCTCGCTCGAGCACGGAAGGCACCCGGCAAGCGGCACCCCACTAGAGTTTTGCGTCTGCTACAGTGCTACGAGCATGCGACAGGCGTCCAACTACTATGTGGGTAATTTAGTATTCAGCAGCCCTTTTTCCCACACTTTTTACTTCCAAACCTCATTTTCTCATGCATGTTTAGCTTCATTTTGGTTACTACTATTTTAATTACTTTTAAATTATCAAGATTCGGGTTTGAGACCTCACACTCTAAGATCCCCTAGGCCTAATATTTCCACCGCATGGGCTGCTCGATGCGGGACCGTGGTTCACATACGACCTCGTATAGGCCGCTCGGTGCAAGACTGAGGTTTAGACACGACCATGGATAGGCCACTCAATACGGGACCGAGGTTCAAATATGACTGTGTATGGGTCGCTCGGTACGGGACCGAGATTCAGATACGACCGCGCTTGGGCCGCTCAGTACGGGACCGAGGTTTGATAACGAGTGAATGAGTATTCACCCGACTTAGGGGCAACTTAGGTCACATGATCGTATGCAGTATTACATAATCATTCATATGAGCAGATAACATTGCTATTCTGTTAGTGGAAACATGACTCAAGCAGACAGTATGATACATGCAAGACTTACCTGGATCCGATATGGGATCGTCGTAGGTGTTCGGTGGCGGACAGTGTACCATGCCTTCGGGATTTGTCTACTATTTTGAGTGTGTGGTCTGTGTATACTGCTTCGAAGGGTTGTCGGCGCGCTTTGTTAGGTGCCCCGACCTATGGCCCCTATGCTCTGTGGAATCTGGTCTCTCGTTCCAGATTGGTTCGGCAGTGTGTTGTTGCTGCGCTGGGTGGCCTACTGGCCAGTGATTTGGATCCCGTTATCGGCCGATACTACCTCAGGTGACCCAAGCCAATGCAGCGCTTGGCTGGATGATGTTTTCTATGATGTGATGGGTGGCAGACTGAGCCCTCATCGCGAGTATTGCCATAACTTTTTGCGGGGTTTGTCACTATATAACAGGCCAATAATTGGCATTGCGGCGAGATCGGCCTACTACCTAGTGCATCCACTTCAGATGTTTGCTCACTTCGCTGGTTCAAGAGTTGGTACATCCTCTTCGGACGTCCCAGTGTAACATCTGCAAGAGGTCCAAAAGTGGGCACCGGATAGAGTTGTAGCCTGATTGGGCCTCGTCGCCAGACTGGACTACAGTGGGCTGGATCTGGTGCAGGACGGGGTCATGCCGAATGAGACCCAGATGATGGCTGACCCCTGGCGCGGGACGTGGCTTAGACAGTAAGGAGCAGCGTCAAACTAGCTAGGCTCCAATGAGGTAGGCCCCGAGGGCCATCTAGGTCCTGAGGTTGTCGGGTCGGTTGGCCCTCTAAGGATGATGACTCTCCTTATTCGTCGGGAAGCTAAATGGAAAAGCCCCCAGCATTACGTCTTCTAGCAGGTGCAAATGGTCTAAGGAACAAAGGTCCAGAGTACCTAGCTGGACAGCGAGTGCTTGCATGATCGGGGTTAATTGTCCATCTGCATGGCTACTCGTAGGAGGGTTGTCGCCACGGGCAACATCGCCTCTGATCGATGTAGTGGCTCGTACATGGAATGTTGATCTTCTTCAATCCTCCTGTAGTTAGAGGATGGAGCCCCCAGGCATGGCTACCCGATGGGGGCTCGTCGCCATGGGAGGCGATGTCTTTGGCTGATGCTGGCCAAAATATGGGTATAGACTGTGTTTGTTTCGTTGTTGTGAGGTGGAAAGAGTTTTTTTCATTTCCACAGATAAGGCCAATGTTACATCCCGAGTTCTCGATTTTTTTACGAATTAGGGAGCCTTCTAATCTTTCACTGTGGGTCGACCTGGATCTGGTCCAGTCTCCGTCACTGATAACCAAGAACCTACACAATATAAATTACAAATAAGAGGTCAGAGGACAGCGGTGGTTATCCCACTATCGCCACTCCAATGCTCAAGTTAGATGTCTTCCCCAATAAACAAAAGAAAGCATGTTCAAATGTAAACGTGATGAGAGTGCATAGATGCAGCGATGATGGGAGTTTGAGTAGGTTGTATTTGGAGGATTAAACTCCGAGGGTGCGCCCGAATGAGCGGCGGCTCACTATCTGGAGGATTGAGCTCTGAAAGTGTGCCCAACTAAATGGCGGCTCACTATGCGGAGGATTGAGTTCTGAGGTTGTGCCCGACTAAGAGGCAGCTCACTGGATGGACGACTGAGCTCCGAGGGTGCGCCCTACGAGGGGACACTTACTATGCGAAGGATTGAGCTCTGAAACTACGTCCGACTGAGGGGCCGCTTACTATGCGGAGGACTAACCTCCGAGAGTGCGCTCAACTAAAGGGCAGCTCACTATGTGAAGGACTGAGCTCTGAGGGTGTGCTCGACTGAGAGCGGCTTAGTGTTGAGCTGTACAAATGAAGGATTGGCCTTCTAGGTAGAGGGTAGACCTCAAGGATAGTCCCCTAGACGAAGAGTTGGCAAACACTTGGCCTGTTGGCAGAGTTGACGCTGTTGGCCGGAGTGGATCAGGCCAAAGTGCTAGATCATGCTGGCGTGCTGCCACAAACCAAAGAGTATCAACCCAGAACGAATCAGGCCGGCTGAATGAGAGATGGAGTGCCGAAGTTGATTTAAACCGGCTAAAGAGAACCCAAGCCGGACTGGCAACGTGGATCAGGCCGGAAAGGATCAAGCTGTCGTGTTGCTAGTCGTAATGCGCTGAGCGCGAGAGTGCCTCTGGGTCCGGCTCAGTGAGCGACAGAGCCGGAGTGCTTCTGAGTCCAGAGTGCTTCCACAGGCTAGAGCACTACCACGGGTCAGAGTGCTTCCACAGGCTGGAGCACTGCTACGGGCCGGAGCAGATTCCACTGGCTGGAGTGCTGCTACGGGCCAGAGTGCTTCCATAGGGAGCGCTGCTACGGACCGGAGTGCTTCCACAGGCTGGAGCACTACTACAGGTCGGAGTGGATTCCATAGGCTGGAGTGGATTTGTGCGCCAGAGTGCTTCTTAGCTCGGAGAGCTGCTACAGGCCAGTTGAATGAAAGATGGAGCGTCGGAGTTGATCTAAACTAGCTGAAGAGAACCCAAGCCGGACGGGCGACACTCTTAGGGAGCTCGACGGTCCCGCGTTCGGTCGAGAGCTTCACGGAACCCTGGGCACCTCCGATGAAGAGCTTTGCGCCATCTTTCGAACTTAGTTGAGGGCGGACAGAAAAGCGTCCTTTGAGGGGTTAACCCTCATGTCCAGATCTGCTGAGAGACTCCGAGCTCACTTTTAGGGAAGCTTCAAGTGCCCTGGAAGGAACTCCAGGCTCTGTTCAGCAAGGTCATCTGAGGACCACTGTTGACAGCGAGGATGGAGTACGTAGGCGCCGTTTAGGGGTGATCTCCATGCTCTGTTCTTAGGAAAGCTCCGTTCTCTGTCTAGTTTGTGACTTGCAGTGAGGAGCTGGTAGCCATTTGTGGAGAGCTCTATGCTCTGTAGGGCTCCAAGATGCACTGTTTAG
>JAOVVI020011834.1:0-12485 GCA_028571085.2 Nepenthes alata | reverse complement strand
AGTAAAATTTTTGTAGATAGTTTATATTTTGATGTTTGAGATATCTTTTGAATATTTTTTCTGGCTGATAAATTTTGATTGAGTAGATTGCTATGATTTAGTTAAAAGTCGTATAGGATTTAGTTCAGTCAGCTTCCGTATCTACTGCTATTTTATGTATATTATGTTATTTTAATTCTTATGATTTTGTTGAGTTTGACCTAATATATGATTTTTATCATTTGTGAAAAAATATTTTATTTAAATTTTGTTCTTATCAATTATTACCTATTTTTGTCAAAATTATATCAAAAAATTTTAAATTATAACCTAAATATAATAATTATTAAGTAATCTAAATATTAATTAAAATATCATATTGTTAATTTTTTTACATTACTTTTTTTATTTTTAAATATATATGTATAATTCATATCAATTTAACATTGTTTTATAAAAAAGTCAACTTAAATGAAAAAAAGTAAAAACTATAAACAAATTTGGTTGAAAATTCTATCAAAATTTTATTATTTTTTAAATTTAAATATGTATATTTTATAAATTTATGAAATAATATTTTTATAGTTATATATTTTTAAAGTATTATTGTATAAATAAGCTTTAGAAAATATAAAAAATTTAAAAAATAAATCTTTCAATCTTTATAAAAGATGAAATTCTTTCAAAATTTGTATAGATGAACCATTTATAAGTTGGTTAATAAACTCTGATGAGTCCAGCACAAATCTGGGTCAGAATTAACGAGACCCAGTTGAAACAAGACGGGTCCGGCCAATAAAAGGGCCCAACCCAAGAACAACGTCCTAGTAGATCGAGAAACAAAGCCCACTAGGGTTCCAGGTGCACAGCCAATCAGTGTTACTCGCACATTTGCAGAGATGACTATAAACATACAAAATTATCTTTTAAATTCATAAATTATAGCCTTTCAAAATAAAGATAAATATCCCTAAATTGGGATCATACTAAATTGTCAACCACCAAAATTTAATAATGTTATCATCTTAATATTGCAGGCATGTGCTGTGGTACTTGCATCCACCCTGTCTCAAACAAACTTGACTTACTAAAAATTTTGATAATTCTTGTTTAAGAATATTCATGATTTTTTATTTTTTATTTCTTGACATTGAGTGGGGGATCCAAAGCAGCCCCCTTATCATTTATAACAGAAATTAATTATTAATTATTTATTATTGAAAAATTAGGTCAATTTGATGATATTGTGAGTAATATGATAGACATAGATTAATACACATATGATGTTGAAAAACTAAATTAGGATTGATTAATATAAAAATTAGGATTGATTTGAAAATTTATTACATAAAATATAGAGTAAAATTAACACCAAATTAAATATGAGAGTAAAATAAAATTAAAAAAAATAAAAGGGGGAAATTATATTTTTGATATTACTCCATCTCATTGTTAAACTACTGATGTCTGACTTATTCACAAACACAAATTTACTTATTAGAGCACTCTTTCAACGATCAAATCACTGATCATTTTCAAACAGAGCAACAAATATCGAAGATCAAACAATTTTTTTTTTAAAAAAATATTTTAATTCTTCCAATTTTTGTTAGAGAAACTGTGAATGAATGCTAACTCAAAATAGGATCTTGGGTTTGGAAAGGACGCCTGTGTTTCAACAAAATCCTAAGCTGAGCCTTCTGACACTCCGACTTTGAGCCCGCGTCTCTGTTTCTCGATCCGATTGCTCGAACAACTTTCGGAAATTCAACGAATCCTTTAATCCCTCTTTTGATATGATGATTTTCAGCTTCTGGGCATGTTTTTCTATGAACAGAGATCGCAAAAATTACCCCATTTTTTTCGTTGCAATTCGACTTCTCACTCAAGTCCGCGCCCTTTGATTCCGCCGGGAAATTCGCAGTGCCGCCGACGCCACCGTCGCCGGGGCTATCAGAGGACGGAACAGTACTCTGTTTTTCTTGCTGATCATTCTCTTGATTCTCCATTCCTAACGATTTCCGCGCTAATATCTGATTTTGATGTCGATCAAATCCCACAGGTTCAAGCAATTTCTCTTCGTAGAATAATCTAGCTTCTTCTAGCTTCATCCGAACTCTCTCCTCCCTAAAAACCTCAGCCATTTTCAGCATCTTCCTCTCTTCTTCAATCTCCCTCCCCATCTTCTCCACCTCTGCTCTACAACCAGAAATCTCTCTCACAAGCTGATCGCAAACTCTCTTCACCGCCTCCCTCCCTCTCCTCTCCTCCGCCAACTCCCTCGCCATCCTCTTATTCAAGTATTCCATCTTTTTACGCACTCTGCGCTCGAATTCCAGCTCGGCCTTCAATTCCACGATCTGGGTCCGATACTCGTCGATCTCCGACCCCATAATCGTAGGTCTACAGTAGCTCGAATCCCAAAATGAAGCTGCAATTTTTCGGGCAGAGCGTTTGGGGGTTTGAAGAAGAAGATGACGATGATAATGGCGGCTCTGGTTATGAGGGTAATGATTTTTGTCGTGCTGACGAGACATATAAAAAGGGTTTTCATAAAGCTTCCAGCTTGCGCATGTGGAAGTGGTGATTTGCTCAGCAAAGAAGGTTTGATTTCTGCAATCTTTTGGGGTGGTGGTGGGAGAGGCGGTGGAGGTGGTGGTGATCATCATAGACATCATTATCTCCTCCATTTGTCTTGGCTGTTTAAGCATTTCTTCTATGGTGGATTCTTTAGATTTTTTTTCTTTTTTCGGTAGGGTAGGGTGTCCTTTTCTTTCCTGTCCTGCTTGTGGTGGTAGGGTGTGCTTAATTCTTAGAGGCTAAAAGGAAAGGAGGGGCCCCGACTTCATCAATGAAGAGGAAGGTGGCTTGCAAAGTGGAAAAAGATGGTCACATGCTTAGTGTTATTAAAGGGTGATGTGAATGAGCTCTTATATTATTTAATAATTAAATCTAAAAGTTGAAAAATAAACATTAAACATTATATTAAATAATTACTTAAATTTTATTATTTATTTTTTAATTTTTAAATTTTAAATAAATATGAGATTCTATTCAATAAAAAATAATAACCGTTCTTTTATTAAATAGTCATATGGGTCGACTGTATCAAATATACTAGCTTCATTTGGAAGTATGCTTTTATGATCCATCAATATCTATCGACAACCTCAAATTTAGAATTTTATCAAAAAAAGTTAATATATAAAGTGATTTTATAAATGTTACAAATATTGTATATATGAATGTTATGAATAATGTATATAATAAGACTATTTAAAAAATATTTCAATCAAAGCATAAAAAAATAAGCTCATCTTAGGGAGCTATATAGTAATGTTATGAATAATGTATATATATATATGAAGAAAGTTGATAAATGAGGTTGAAAGACAGTTTTTTCAACGATTCAGGAAGAGAAACAATTTTTACGATTGGTAGATAGTTATTTATTTTAATTATTGAGATAGAGAGCTGTCTATTTCAATAACTAAACACATTTAACCATCTATTTTAATTATTCGGATAAGGAAGTATCTTTTTCAACGATCAGAATAAAGAGAAACATTGGTCAATCATGAGGGCATACAGTTACTTATTTTAATAGCCGAAGTTAAAAGTTTGTTTCACTTTTGTGGATTTCTTCGCCCTAGTCAATATGTGTGAGATACTTTTCGAAATTGAATCTATGATCAGGCTACTACTAAGTCCATATCACAGAAGGAGATGAGCCAAAGATGATCTATCTGACAAGCAATCAACTTTACTAATATAATAAAGGGGCCTTTGATTTTGTTATACCTTTTGGACTTACCAATGCCTGTGCAACTTGTTCATATTCATGCCTCCGCAGCAATTACTTCGGTTGGAGTAAGGCCATGCAATTAAGGAAATAACTTATTTGTAGTTGCCTTGGAGGAAAAAAAAAAGCCCAAATAGAGAGTTCAGAAGAATTGATGTTTTCTTTGGAGGGAATGTGACAATTTAGACCCAAATCATCTGACTCGATCCAAACCAATCATATAGAAAAACTCAAACATTAAACAATTCTCATAAATACATCATACATAAAATATATACATAAATTTTTTGTAAGAAAAAATTACAAATATCTATAATATAATAACTTTAACTAATATTGTCTCGATAAAACATTTAAAAACTAATAAAATAATAGAATGGTCTTACAAGCTCGTACGAAGAATCTTTTAAATTTTAACATCATATTTACGTAAAATCTCTAAAGTAAATGCACAGTCTTATCTAACTCATTATAAACCTATTCTACAATGGAGTTAATAAAAATATAATGGTGAATCAAATACCTAATAAAAAAATAAATTTAACAATATCTAGACACCATAAAATATCTCGAATAATAATATCAAACATATAAAAAATTAATAATAAAATCTAATAAATCAATAACTATTTGAGATTTAATGTTATTTCATAATTATGATTTAAAAATTACAAGATAATTGAATATCAGAAATACAATTAATATGTACTAAATTCAAATATCAACAATAATATAGGTTTTATCAAACCTATCTCAATCAACCATATGATATATTTTAATAATTTTTTTAAATTTTATGTTAATGTGAACTAATAACTACATGGTTGCCACCAACAATTGGATAAAATTTATAAGGTATCGATATTCATAATTTGACAAGTAACCAACTATATAGTTTCATAATATCATATTACCTGTATTGTATGAGTACCAATTTCAATTCAAATGAATAATATTATCCAAAATATACAATGCACATATTCATGTGGTCCAGTAGGGATCTATGTCCAAACGGGATAAAAAATATCCAATGTCAATTATATGTCAAATCTAATACCTCTTGGTGTAATATTATTGATATCTCAATATACGCTTGATGGGTCCAGTACCATGGACCGACGTAGACTCTAAATTGCAGTAGATGGATAGCCTATTAGAAGCTCTTCCAAGCCTAGCGCAAGGCCCATCGAGTGGCCCAATAGTCTGGCCCAGCAAATCTTCTCAAGATATTCTGCCTAAGATCTCACATTACCTAACTTGGTAGGGGCGATTATGTGGATCACACCATAAAAGTAGTTGTCTCAATAGGCTCACCAAGTTGGGGAGGGCTTAGCAAAATCTGCAACCGCCGCCATTCAGTCACTCTCTTACGAGTGTATCTCTGTAAGCCGTTTTCTAATAGGGTACATATCGGAGCTCAGTCCTCTATCTCTTAAGTCGCCTCCTGACTGGGCATACCATTGGAGTTCAATTCTCAATCTCATAAGCAGGCCTCTAGCCATGCACAGCTCTAAGCCTCCCCAAGTTCGGGCGAACCCAAAGCATAGTCCTCCATCTCTTTAAGCTGCTTTCTAGTCAGACGCATCACTAAGTCGCCCATTAGTTGGGCGCACTCACACTCAATCCCTAGAAAATATGCATCTACGCATATTTATTATATCATCGTATTTTTCTATTTATTGAGAAAGATTTCTAATTTGAGTATCGAAGGATAAATTAGGGAGTGAGTCTCGCTAATTTTTTTACCTTCTTTTTTTAATTTTGTTGTGTAGAACGAAGGTTATCGGAGATGGAGATCGAATTTGTTTTAATTTGACTCGATGTGAAAGATCATGTGGCTTCCTACAATAATCCAAATCTAGGGATGTATCATTGGCGCCGTGCGTAAAAAACGATTGAAAAATCTACTATTGTAACTACAAGAACAAACATGGTCAGCATCCGGGTAATAGCCAACGCACAAGTCGGACACGTCGTCACCCATTGCGACGTCCCCTCCTCGGGTAGCCATATGGATGGACGGCTGGCCCCAAGCGTACAAACGTTTGCTGCCCAACTGGTTGTCCTGAGCCTAGCGGCCCCAGGTTGTCTACACCCATCCGAAGGTGTATCGTTAGGGGCTCCACCTTCTGACCTCTAGGTGACCCAAGAAAATCAGCATCCACGAAAAGCCTCATCCGCCTGACGACCTCAATATTCAGGAGGATCCGAGTGACAAGGCACACTCCTGGAAGAGAGTACAATCTAGTCCAGACACACAGGGAAAAAGCCTAGAGTGGAGACGCCTTTGCTAATCCAGAAATGACTAGTGACCTTTCGGCCATAAAGAAGACTTTTGTAGTGTCAGCTAGTGCCCTATCATTCTCACGTTGGGGCAAGAGGCTTGACCTGGAGAGAGTCTCTAGAGTGTTTGACCCTCTGCTCACGAGCGGCCTCGCTGGAGTAAGAGGCTAGACCCGGATGCTCGACAAAACTGATCCTGTGGCAGCGCCCCTCATTGGCCTTGTGTAGAGCAGCAGATCTAGCAAAAGCTGTCATGGTTCTTATGATGGGGGCTCGACATATCCGGATCGCTATCCATCTCACTAGCTAGAAACATTCCCACGGTGACGACTCCTCATCTGGTAGCTACGTTGACGAACAACTAGCCCCAAAGCGTGTAAGTGCTCGGAGTACGAATCAGTGCCCTCTTCTGGACTGCATGTGTCCATTTGAAGGTGTTACATTGAGCGCTCCACCCTCTAACTCCCAAGCAATCAGAGCAGACCAGCATTTGCAGAAGATCCAGTGACTTGACGGCCTTGTGGCCCGAACGGCCATGAGTGACAGCGCTTAGTGGTGGCTAGAAGACCGACCAAGCCATGAAACATGAATGAAAGTCCAGAGCGATGCAGTTCGCGCCATTCCAATACCGCAAGAAGGCCTCTTTCTCAAGAAGGAACTCCACGCAGTGTTAGAAGACACTTTGTCGACTAACAAGGTCACCATTCATGACAGGGATTCGGACGTTTCCATCCCCTTGCAGCATTTAGGAACTAAACTTGAGGCCCCCGCGACTAAAGCTTCGATTTGGTGCTCCACCTAGATACTTGAACGCTTCATCAGGCCCCTAGGGCCTCATAAGTTCCTAACACAGTGTCAGAAGCAAGCCGAAATGCCATCAAGGGCAATAGTGCCCATAGCTCCTTGCACGCAATGTGCCATGCCAGAAGATACTGTTGGTGTGCCGAGTGAGGCAGGCAGCAGGTTGGAACGTCATCGAGGGTAGCGGAGCACTCAACCCCCTCCATAGGTGTCCCCTGCCAAAAGACATTGGATTCACACCGACCGGCGTGGCCAGGCTAACTCTGCCTTTTAGAGTGTAGAGGTCACAGACACGAGATTCGTAGCACAAGTGGCCGGTCCACCTTACTGATGGGGAGCAGTCCTGGCCTCGGGGATCCTCCAGAGTAGGGTGCACCAACTACGACTTTAGGCTAGAAGATTGGTTCCATGACAACACCTCTCATCGGCCTGCTACATAGCAACAAACCCCGCAGAAGTTATTGCAATCCTTGCAGCAAGGGCTCGACATGCTCGGCCTGCTACCCGTTGCATCGCAGTAGGCATTGTCCGACCAAGCACCATATCGGTTTGGGTTGTTGAGGTCGTATCGGTCGACAACGAAACCCATGCCACTAGTCAGTAGGGCGCCCAGTGCCGCAGCAAGGTACTGCCCTGCCAGTCCATGGTGGAAGACCTAGTCTCACGGAGTATAGAGGCCGTAGGTCAAAGGGCCTACCAAAGTTCCTCGGCGATCCTCCAAAATAGTGCACGCCAGCCATGCACCCGGGACAGTTGAAAAATCCCAAGGGTGTAGCACGCCATCCACCACATGCACCAACGACGATTCCACGCTGAATCCAGGTAAGTCTTACATTCATCATGCTGCATGCTTGAATCATATTGTTATTAATGAAATAGTCATTTCATCTCCTCATGTGAGTGCTTGCATATCATTTCGTAACATCAAATGACTTAGATTGGCTTTAAATCATGAGAACACTCGTTCACTTGTAACTCGACCTATGAATGGCCAAAGAACTTCGGTTTCGTATCGAGCGGCCCATACTCGATCGAATTAGAACCTCAGTCCCATACCGATTGACCCATACATGGTCAAATTTAAACATCGATCCTGTAGCAAGTAGCTCAAACATAGTCGGATTTGAACCTCGGTCCAGTATTGAGTGGCCTATACATGGTCAAATTTGAACCACGGTCCCGTACTGAGTGGCCAATACGTGGCCAAATTTAAACCTTGATCCTATCACCGATCGGCCTATGCGCGGTCAAACTCAAAACCTTAGGGGACTTTTCAGTATGCGTATAACGATTTCCTCCAATAGGGACGAGTACCATCAGTCTATTAGTCGACAAATCAAGAACAGACGCATGAGAGGCTTTGACGTCCTCTAAAAGGACTGAGCTCCGAAGGGTACATGCGGGCAATAGCCTAGGCTATGCGAAAGCCCGACAGTGATAATTGCAAGGCTTAACCAGCAACCACATTGCCTCAGCGCCACAACCTCTTCCCGACAGGTGCGGGCGCTACAAGCTAGGTGCATCAGGTCGAACTCGGCGACGATGTACTAGTGTCTAGCCGACAAAGAATCTTCCTCAGTGCCATGACTTCCTTTCATAGGAACGAAAGCTACTTGACTCAGGTGATCAACCAAACTCAGTGATGATAGCTTTTGTGCTTAGTCGACAAATGGGGTATACCTGTGCCATGACCTCCTCCCGGCAGGAGCGAATGCAATCCGGCACCCACATCAAAGTCACCTTCAGTAGCTCTGGTACTCTACCAGTAAGTAGAGAGGCATCCTTGAGGAAGGAGCCATCGAGATCGGATCCCAGCTCGGCTGCGATCACAGCGTTGATTTGTTCGATCGACTTGCCAGTCGAAGGGTCCCCTACTTCAGCATCGGAGTACGTTGGGGGCTCCTCGCCCCCAGTTCCTTCAATTGACTTGCCAATAGAAATGTAGGATAAGAAGGATCTTTCCAAGGAATGAAAAGTGCAGTCTACTCCTACAGCTCGAACGATTGACTATCCTGATGCAGGAAGCTCCCCAACGGATGAGGTGAAAGCTTCCCTTCTATGTCCGAAAGACCGACAGTATCGAGCTCGAGCACCCCTTAAATCCAAGGTGTTGATAGGAAGGTCCAAGATCGTCCAGGATTCCTCCAAGCAGAGCCAAGTCTTTTGCCCTTCGTCCCTTCAAGTATAGTTTCTATAGAAGGCAGCAAGTCATCCCCAGAAGCATATCTTCGCAGCAAGGCAATCTGATCTTGAGCCCAAGGTCTTCCCTTCACAAGCTCTTGGATCTCGCCTGAGATTCAAATGGCTCACGGTTGAAGTCAGCGTCTCGTTCTCAACTCTACAGGACCTTAGCTCCCTGAAACGGGTTGACTAGGAATAGCGAAGCTCATGGATGTCATAGTTCCTCCATGATAGCTCCGCCTTCCAATGCAGCCCTTTGGCAACAAATGATGCCCCAGCACACCATTTCCCAAGGATGGCAAGCTAATAGATCCAAACCTTGGCAAATTCAAGATTGATTCGACTTTCTCGTGTGCTGATCAAACGTTAGGGCAAACCACCGCAAGTCGGACTGTCAAAAGACTGAGACGCTAGCCAACCGAACATTAAGTCATCAAGAAGTCAAGCAGTGGAAGGTGTTCAACCCTAATCAGCTTAATGGGACCTCGGCTGGCCCTTGTCCCTGCCAAGTGTGGGAAAGAATAGCAGTGTGCCGAACTGCCAGGAGAATGAGTTTTTAGAGCTCTAGACTGCTAGACTAGCATAGCTCGAGTGGCAAAAGGTACAGTCCGAACACTTCAATCATTCACATCTTGCTGGAATATTGGAGCCATACAACAAACTCAAAAAATGGTCGGTAGCTATATTCATCAATTCCTTTTACAAAGTACAAAGCTTGCAGTGGCGGACGTATCACTCAAACGAAGAAAAGAAATATATGGAATGGTGATCCGACTTCTGGAGCCCTACTTTGTTAGATTAGGCACCCGAAGGGCAAGCAAGCACAAGGCCCTGGAATGAAATCTTAGTTGCCAGAGCACTACATTCCGAGCGATCGAGAAGATCAGGCTCCTACGTGCTCCCTCCCGTAGGCTGTTGAAATATGAAGCACATGCCGAAACCCTCTCTAGCAAGAGCATGGTATCATTCACTCGCTATCACCCGGGAGGCGACCACTAGAGACCATCCATCGAGACAGGCCGTGACCGCGCAGAATGAAGTTTGCACGAGACCTAGCGTGGCGACGACGACCTGGGTCCAAGGTGGACCGAGAGAGCTTATCTTGCAGCAGCACCAACAATCCCACGAGGGCCACGGATGGAGTGTTCGCCTGCCCGAATAGGAAGAAGAATAAGCAACCTTCTGCCCCATTGAGGTCGAAAAATCACTCCACTAAGCTGCCCCAATGAGGACTATGTGACATCGGCTGGAAGAAGCATATGACTGTAACCCTATTTTAGGGCTACCCTCGTCACTCATGAGACCAATCAAAGCAAGGTAATCCAGCTAGACTTCAAATGCACCTTCAAGTCTCTTCGAACTTCCTTTGATCCGAGCAAATGGTAGCGTAGGCTCCATGCTCATGCCAATCCCTCACATCACTTAGCTAATGGGAGAATGATTTGTGAAGTAAGGCATGGGAAGCCCCTCCATCAAGAGTCGGGGGAGGAGGTCAGCAAAAAAGTATTGAAGAAGATTGAGCTCACCGGCACCATCTGCAGAGAATCGGCAGGTTCAGAGAGCTGAATTACCAAAACATCTTGCCAAATATAGCAAAAATCTATAGGATATATGGGAAAGAAATACGTGTACAGACCTGCACGACGACGTCCCATCATTACATGTCGGGGGTTAAAATTTCAAACTTCTCGGCATGGGGGGCTAATGATAAGTCTAGTATCGTGAGTCAGTCTAGACTGCAAATTGCAACAAATGGATAGCCCGTCAAAAGCTGCTCTAGACCAAGAACAAGGTCCACTGAGCAGCCCAGTAGTCTGGCCTTGCAAATCTTTTCAAGATACCCTGTCTAAGATTTCACATTACCCAGGGCAATTCTATGGATCACACTATAAAAATAATTGCCACAGTAGGCTCCCCAAGCTAGGGAGGGCTTAGCGAAATCCACAACCATCACCATTCAGCTACTCTCTCATGAGTGCATCTCCATAAGCTACATCTCGATCGGGCGCACCCCAGAGCTCAATCCTCTACCTCATAAGCCGTCCCCTGGTCGGGTGCACCCTCGAAACTCAATCTTCTATCTCATAAGTCGCTTTCTGGCCGAGTGCACCATCGGAGTCCAATATTCTATATCATAATCTGCCCCTTGGTCGGACGTACCCCAGAACTTAGTCCTCCTGCTTATAAGTTGCCCTTGGTCGGCCACAACCTCGGAGCTCAATTTTCCATCTCATAAGCCACCCGCTGGTCGGATGTACCTTGAAACTCAGTCCTCTGTCTCATAAGCTGTCCCATGGTCGGGCGCACCCCGGGGAACTCAGTCCTCCATCTCATAAGATGCCATTTGGTCGAGCATACCCTTAGAGCTCAATTCTCCATCTCATAAGCTGCCTCCTGGTCAAATGCACCATCGGAGCTCAATCCTCAATTTCATAAGCTGCCCCTGGGCCAAGTGCACCCTCGAAATTTATTCAGCCATCTTATAAGCCGTCCCCAGGTTAGGCGCACTCCGGAGATCAATCCTTCACTTCATAAGCTGTGGTCAGGCACATTTCGAAACTCAATCGTTCACCTCATAAGCTGCCCCCTGGTCGGTCGCATGTTCGAAGCTCAATCTTCCACCTCATAAGCTAAATCCTTTATCTCATAAGTTGTTCACTTGTCGAACACACCTTGAAGCTCAATCATTCACCTCATAAGCCGTTCTCTAGCCGGGCGTACTTCGTAGCTCAATCCTCTATCTCACAAACCGTCGCTTGGTAGGGCACACCGCTGGAGCTCAATCTTTTATCTCACAAGCCGTTCTTAGTCGGGTATACCTCTAAGCCGCCCCTTGGTAGGGTGTACCCCGAAGCATAGTCATTCATCTCTTTAAGTTGCCCTCTAACCGAGCACATTACTAAGCTGCCCCTAGCCGGGCGCATCACTAAGTCGTCCCTTAATCGGGCATACTCACATTCAATCCCCAGAAAATATACATCTAAGCATATTTTTCACATCCTAATATCTTTCTATTTGTTGAGAAAAATTTCTGATTTGAACGTCGGAGGATAAATCGGGGAGTGAGTCATACCAATCTTCTGATCTTCTATTTTTAATTGTGTTACGTAGGACCTAAATTATTGGAGATAGAAATAGGAGCCACCTTAATTCAATTCAACACGAAAGATCAGGTGGCTCAATAATCCGTACAATAATTTAAATTAGGGATGCATCATTGGTACCGTTTATGGGAACTCTCTTTTCTGAATAAATCTAAAATATACCATGCACATATTCATGTGGTCCAATAGGGATCTATGTCCAAACGAGATAAAAAATATTCAATGTCAATTATATGTCAAACCTAATACCTTTCGGTATAATATCTATCATTATCTCAATACATGTTATTTATAAGATTATAATTATCTTTCTAAATGATCTTAGTATCAAATAA
>JAOVVI020011833.1:0-12485 GCA_028571085.2 Nepenthes alata | reverse complement strand
ATCGACAATTAATCATACTTCAAGCAGAACAAAATCGAACATCATGAATAACAAGGCTTTGTTTTAAACATGCGATTAAGAGCGATTCTTCCTTAAATTAAACGAACAGAACAAACATCATACATACCAAAACGTAAGTTCATAAAAAATTAGATATACTTGCGTTGCAAACATGCATATACTTGCATCAAATCATGAACTTAAAACAACGGTGAGTACTCTTGCCTGGATTTCTTTTGCTTCGCCTTGAACTTTTGGTCTTCCTTTACTGGAAAACTCTATTGAGCGCCTCTTCCTTACTCTTTCTTGTTCTTCTTTATAGGTCCTTGGGTCTGGAGGCCGTGGTTTGGGTTTGACAACATTTAGGGGCGGTTCAGAGTAGGTTATTTTTTATTCTACTTTTTGTAAGAGTTTCTTTATTATCTTCGGTCAACTAACCTTGACCGGATTTAGGTTTCTCCTTTAAACACATTCCGGTCAACTAACTGGCATTGACCGGATTACCTTCCTCTTTCCCTTCCTTCCGTCCATTTATGTTTTCCGGTCAACATTTTACGTTTACCGGATTATTCCTTTCCTCACGCCTTCCGGTCAACACGTGTTGACCGGATTACTCCCTTAACTCAATTTTCCTAGCCCTCAATTTTTCTCAACTCTTAGATTATTTTGACACCGGGGATATTCTGTACTCTTGGATCTGGGCCATTACAAAATAGAACTAGGAGGGAGATAGGAACATGAAATATAATGCATGGCATAAAACATGAACAAATACATTTTTAGAATATAATATCTTTTAATATTTTATCTTTTTTCTCTTAGGGTTCTAGATTATGCATAAATTTCTTTATCTTTGTGGACCAGGGCCAGTAGACCTTACTGACTAATTGTGTGAGAGAACGAGAAAAGGAATGTGTTTGTTTCTACACATTCTAAAGTGCATATCTATGCAATTCACCACCCTATGGTGAGCAGTATACCTTTAACCCTATATACGGGGCCATATCACACATGCTACCATGTCCCCTGTGGCCCCAGAGGTAGTCATCGTTCTTCCACAGTAATATCCTAAGGCATGTTAAGGAATATCATGCGCTACAATACACGGCTAAGATAATCCATGAGTTTTCATTGTAATATCAGTGGCATGCCAAGAAATACTACATTTTAAAATATAAATCTGTGGTACAGGTTTTATGATTTCTTATTCTCTAAGGGAAAGGCCACCAAACTTCTTTCACAAAGTTCTCACTTCGGAAAAATGAATAATACATATATCAAATTGCGGCATTTCCTTTATATACTTACATATCTTGTTTGATTCTTACATACAGATACAGATAGTCATTTCTTGTGGGTTTAAGTCTTCATATGACATTAAATATATACATAATTTAACATGATATTTTGAAATAATTAGGAAATCCTTACCACATAGGGCCAAACGTAACTTTAGAGCTTCCGGATGATAATTCATTTACAAATGGTTCACAATAATATTTTCAGAATATACAATTGAGCACATACAATTATATATAAATTAGATGTCAATTAAACAAAACAAAATCATGCAAAATTACCAGAGTGGCTTGGGTGAACAGTGCCCACATGGTGAACAGTACCCCGTGCGGGTATTTGGGTCCTATATGTGCAAAATCGGTCACCCAATTGATCAATTGACAAGTTCATGGTCCGGATAACAAAATTCTAAAGAAAATTTATGAAAAAATCTAAAATTAATCGGTGAAATTATCCGGGGCACGGGGTTAGAGTTTCATGTCCGAAAATTGATCAAAACTATGAAACCGGGCATGAAATCCACACATGTGCATGCTCAAGTCATGGGTAAAGATTATCTAAAGACAAATCATGTATAAAATTCAAAATAATTGGTTAAACGAGGTTCGGATACGGGTTAGGTGTGATAGAATGGGTTTTTTTGTCCTTAGATAATGCCGTCATTACAAATATAAGAACAGAAGCCCAAATCTCAACTTAAAGTTCTAGGAAAAAACGGCCAGAGTCTCCCCTAAAACTGGGTTAAATTGAAACATAAACCTGTACAACATAATCAGTACATGCACACAACTATCCAAATATCTTAAGATCTCCTACAACATACATACACATGCCATATTTATTTATGGCTTTAATTCAACAATCCTATCCACTATACCAGAATCCAGATGAGAGATACCGTTCAGGAACTATACAAAATCCATAAGCAACTATATAAACCTACGGAAGCATAAATACTAATTCAACAGAATTTAGAATGTGCAATAATCATCAATACATAATTTCATCCACCATTTAGACATTTACTCGCAAAATTCTAAAATCTCAAAATCTTCAGGATTACTTCAAGGCTCCAAATCTTCCTTACTATGCTCTATCTAAGCCTGCACGTTCAGTGTCTTCTCTATGTCCTTATCTAGAGGGAAAACATAGTGAGCCGAAACCCAATAAGGTACTAAAACATTTAGAATATAATGTTCTCATATAGCATATAATTGTAGAAGGTTCTAGAGACTGTCAAAGAACAGAAACATATACAAAAAGCATGAGAAAAGTATATTTCAACATGAACAAGTCTTGATAGTCATTATTTATTCTTTTATGCAAAACATATATTCATTAGAGCAGAAAACTACGATAACATAAGGAAAACAGAAGCATTCATGGAATAAAGATAAAGCATAATGTTATTTAACCAAGCATCAGAATCATGAATCAGTGTAATCATGCTTCGATAATCACAAATCGGTAAATCATGCTTTAGAAATTGAAAAACAGTATCAATTCTATAAATTCTAGAAAATCAATTTTTCACTATCAGGAGGACCCAACTAGTAAACCCTACTAGCCGAGGGGGCGAGTAGTCAAGGATAGATTGTGTTCATGCCACACAATCCAAAACTAGCAAGTATCCCATCTCATGGGATTATCCATTCTCATGGGATTTTACACTAATATCTCCTGAAAGATAGTGGATTATGCACTAATACGTCCCAAAGGATGGTGGATCATCTAAATTCTACCCTCTAAAACTAACGTCATGAGGAAGGGCGGACCACATGTAACTCCATGGATAAAGTTATCCTCAATTACCACCATAACATTCTAAGGCATGCCAGAGAACCTTACCAGACTATATATCAATCCTAGGTCCTAATTTACAACATTAAAAATCTTATTGTCTATTGTTGTTCAGAAAATCAGTTAGAATCTCACGGTTAACTCTTCGATATGCTTCAGAAATCCACGGTAACTCAACAGTACAGTTCCATGTAAATTTTTCAATTACAAATCATAACATGGGCATTATCTCATTACAAATCAACATTTACATATCAGAAATTATGGATTAAAACTGTTAAATTCCTTCATTTTCATGCTTAGGGTTTTGCCAAACAATCTGGACGATAAACAAACACCAAACATATATTTATTCATGATATCAGAGGTAAATATTGTAGTACATGCCAGTAAACATGAAATTCGTCTAATTAATCAGGAGAAATATGCTCTATTTACAGTAACCATGAAAAAATATGAATTTAACGCATAAACACGATATCTGAGATATTCAAACACTGTAAAAATAGTAAATAACATCTGAACTACACTTGCCTGAGCTTGATCTACCGTTATTTTTACCTAGATCTGATCGGATCGGTAAATTTTTCCTTCTTCCTTCTCTTTTTCCTCTTCCTCTTCTTCCTCCTTCTTCCTCTCGTCAGCTCTATCTTGAGGTTATGCCTTCCCCACCCAAATCTCCCCTTTTTAAAATCGAAGGAAAGCTGGCACGTGATTCACCCGAGGACCAGCGCTCATGCGGTCCTCGAGTGCTTGCTCTTGCAAATGAGCGCCTCAGGTGGCACTCAAGTGCTGCTCGAGCGCCAGCCTCTTAGGCCAATGTGCTCCCATCTCACCTTGGGCAGCCTTCAGGTGGCCATTTTTGCAAAATGGCGCTTGAGCATTGCTCGAGCGCCCCTCTTGTTTTGTCCCATTTTGCTTCATTTTGCTTCGGTATCAAATTTTCCACCATACTTATGCTCGAACATGATTTTTATCTACATAATATAACTTTTTGGGATCAGAATCTCACACTCTTCCCCACTTACAGAAATTTTTTCCTCAAAATTTAACGATCCTTAAATTTTTCAAAATCAAGGAACGTTCGTAATGTCTCCAATTCATTTTCAGATTCATGTAGTTATGCTAGAGAACATTAAACATCAGAATTGCCTTGATCCTTATCATTTGACATGTCCTATCAAGATCCAAATCCACGAGGTCCGAAGGCAAACCCGTTTCATTAATCACTTTTCTAACTTAATTCAGAACCTTAAATAATCAGACTGCCTCATTTCTTTACATACTAAACATCAAGATTGAGCATTTCCTCTAAACATTACATTAATCCCTATTATATGCACAGGTTCATTACTTTTCCACTGTGTGCTCTGATCAATCATTTAGTTTTGAATTTGTTTTAATTTAGCTTACCATCACTATCACAACCTAGCATCACAATTCATTTATCGTGCTTAGTTAAAATCCCAACATAAATTTCAAGTCACCATTAAACTTTAAAAGGAAGATACTTTACATTTTCTTCATTTCATTGGCATGTCTTCAAATTGACATTTCCATTAGACACATATTCCATTTTGAATACCTAATTTATGCAGTAACATTGATCAAGATTGATTTTAGATAGCCATAATACTAAAAATAATCCTCACAGATCCTCAACTAACCACAGAATAAAAAGTCTTAATTATAACAGTAATCATAATTTTGATATAGTTTTAGATCATTACCTAGAATCTCAAGTCTTTAATAATTAATAACCTCAAAATCTCAAAGTCCCATACTAAGGAAACAACTTCCCACAAACCCTCAAACCGTAGCAAGATCAGAAATTACAATTTATATACTTACCACGGGTTCAATGTGGCTTCAGATTCATCGCCCAATTCAATACCTATACACTTAGCAACTTTAAGACCTCGCCTATATATTAATGAGTCAACTGATTCAACCCAAACACATCATTTGAAATCACCACGGGTGGATCATTTGATTGTTTTTAAAATAAGACCACAGGGCTTTTTATTTCAAATTTCATGACTTCCACACTTTAGACACGATTTTGTTTTCCAACTTAGGAATGCAACACCCTATTATTCCAAGCAATTGAGTCTATCAATAGGTTCACTATCAGTACTAGAGCTATAGACCCTTAACATTCACGATCAGTACTAATATTCGTTCCCCCTTTATGATATCAAAGTTCATCTATATATTCCTTTGGCAAGGTCTATCCACTTACAAAATCCCAAGGTCGACTTCAGTAATAACATAACCACAAATTCTCCCAAGACAAAGCTATCACCCAAGACCGTCTCCACAATTTCTCAAACAGAGACCTTCAATGGCTTATTTCAATCAATGAAAAAGTAACTCTAACTGGGGATTCCTTCCTCGCTTATCCTAAGAGTATTGATCCACAAGCGATACTGGAAAATATAATTCTTAAAAAGATTAATCCGCTTGGGATCTCCTAAGGTTACTTTTTTGTCATGACATATTTACTTTAATCCTTAAGATTATCATATCAGAATTATCTCCAAAGCAGTTCTACAATTTCTCAAATAGAGGCTTTCGATATCAACAATTGATCCTAACTTTCACCTCCTCCAAATCAGGCCGAGATCCACCTATCATAACCTTTAACATTTAGGTTCACAAGACATTAACTCCTTCCAAAGCATTAACCACAATTTGTAATGACCCAAGCTTCCAAAATATGATAATTAGGAGAAAGATGGGCTCCGTAGGGGTACCGGTTCCCAAAATATGGCAAAAGATGAGTAATTAACTTAAAATAGGTAAATTAAAGTCAAGGGATATGGAAGGAATCGGATCAAAAATCCCAAAGATCCAAAATTTGTAAATAAGGAAACAAAGTTTTAAATTGAGAAACATTGATTCATAAATAAGATTCCGGGCTTTAAATTATGATAATCATTCCCTATTAAGGCTATATAATCAAAATTAGGATCCAAGGATGCGAAGAATTGGATTGGAAGAGCGAAAAGGGGCCCCGAATGGCAAAAACACAAAGCAGGCTTGCTGCAGGCTCAATGCAGGCTTGACTAATGCTTGAGTAGAGCTCGAGTGCAAACGGGGTGTGAAAAACAAAATGCACGGCTCGAAGTGGCACTCAAGGTGCTACCCGACCAAGTTTAGCAGAACTTAGTGCTCGAAGCACGCCTGGTTGGTGCTCCAGCACCGGCCACGGGCCCAGTCACGTGATTCTTTTCTCTCCATATTTTAAATGGGATTTTGGCATTTTTGGGGTTCATTTATAGCAGCAACTCGATAGTGAATGAAGGAGAGAAGAGAGGAAGGAGAGGGATGAGAAAGAAAAGTGGAAAATCACCCGTCCTGATCCGATCAGAGTCATGGTAACTATAAATCGAGCTCAGACAAGTTTACCTCGAACGTTATTTTCTATTTTTACAGTTTTTCTGTATCTCAAAAATGATATTTATGCTTTAAATCCATGGTTCTGCATATTTATTGTAAATAATGCCCATTTCTCCTGATTAATCAGACAAATTTTTTATTTACTTGTATATATTGCTAAATGTACCTCTTATTTTATGAAAATACATGTGTTTGGTGTTCGTTTTTCGTCCGAAAATTTTGGCAAAACCCTAGGTACGTAAATTGAAGATTTGATGCTTTATTTTCCATAATTTATGTTATATAAAAGTTAATCTATAACGTGATAATGTCATTGATGTGATTTATGTTTGAAAAATTTACACAGATTTATACTGTTAAATTTTTGAAAATTTCTAAAGTGAAACTGAATGGTTTCAAACTATTACCGTATATTCTGAAATGAAACTGAAGGGTTTCAAACTATTTTTGTATATTTTGAAGCAAAACTGAAGGGTTTCAAACTGTTTATGTATATTTTGAAGCAAAACTGAAGGGTTTCAAATTGTTTTTGTATATTTTGAAGTGAAACCGAAAGATTATAAACTATTACTATATGTTCTGAAACTAACTGAAGAGTTATTGTAAAATTTTGATTGACTTCTGAAACTAAAAAATGTTTTTAGTTAAGAAATAAGAAGAAAAATATTTCTGATAATATAAATTAGGACCTGGGACTCATATACAGTCAGGTTAGGTTCTTCGACATGCTTTAGAATGTTATGGTGGTAATCGAGAATAACTCTATCTATGGAGTTATATGTGGTCCACCATTCCTCAGGGCATTAACCTAGAGGGTAGTTACTGTTACTGGCCGACATTACTGTACTAAATCCCATGAGTAGGGATATACCCCAGGAAAAGGGATAACTATTACTGGCTTTTGATTGTGTGCAAAGAAAATCTATTTTTAATTATTCGCTCCCTCAGCGAGTACGGTCTACTAGTTGGGTTCTTTACTGACAGAAATTGAATTTTCTATAATTTATAGAGTTGAGACCGACTTCTACTTTCTAAAGCATATCTTACTGATTTATTATTAATGAAGCATGATTACACTAATTTTTGATTTCTGAAGCTTATGTGTTTCTATTTCCTGACAGTTTTGTAACCTTCTGTATCATGTTCTGCTATAGTTTCTTTAAATCACTGCTTTAAAGTATTTATACTTTAATATGTATTTGTATCTATTTTACTATATATTGATCCGCACAAAAGTTTTACTGCATGTCTGCATGTACCTTGTTGGGCTTTGACTCACTATTTTAATGTTTTTTCCCTCCAGACAAGGCTATAAAGATGATACTGGATGATCAGGCCTAGATAGAGATTAGCAAGGAGGATTTTGGAGCCTTGATGAAGTCTCAAAGATTTATCTTTAAATATTTTGGAAGATTTGATAGTTCTACAAGTTCCATAGAATTTTGTAAAGGAAATTATATATTAATAACGGTGATATGTGATGCACATGATGAAACAAAAATTGTGCTTCCGCAGGTTTATAGTTCTGCTTCCGCTATATATTTTCTTGATTTTGTATAGGTCCAAGATGACATCTCCTATATATTTCTGATTTAGTGGATAGGATTATATTTGAGCCATAGATGGAAATGAGAAATTGGTGGTCCTGTGTATGTGTGTTGTAGGTTAAAATTTTGTATTCGAATAGTTGTGTGCTTGTACAAGTTATAATATACAGGTTGTATATTTGGATTTTTGTTTAGTTTTAGAGAAAACTCTGCCAAAATATTTACAAAAATTTCTGATAAAAATATATAAATTATGTTCTATATCTGTCTAACAGAGAGTCCTATTAGAATTAGGATCCGTTCGATCACAATTGGTATCAGAGAAAATAAGATGCCTTAGGAATCATCTGAATCGTATGCAAAAGCTTAGAAAATGATCCTGAATGACCGAAAAGGTAGGGATAGACATAGACTGATCAATTTAGGTTAGGAGATTATAGGTGTTCTAGCTTGCATAAGTTAGGATCGAGTTGAGTTAGGACTTATTAATTGAGCTGAATGATTAAATTAATTTACGGTGACCTCAGATCTGGGTTGATCGGTTTTGATATTAGACTTATGTTTAAGGTAATCTGATCTACGGCCAAGATGATTTAGGATAGAAATGCACCAAAGCTTGGTGATTAAGCAAAATCAAAGTTGGTTGAAGGTTCGGGTGGAGCTGTTTTAAGATAAGGTAAGATCTTTTGGCTTGCCCTGGTCTAGAATTAAGTCAGGAAAATAGTCAACGAATTGAGCTTGGGGTATTAAAGAAAGTAATTAAGATTTTTACTCGTCTAAATAAAGTTCAGCTAGATAAGGAAAGGCTGGGCAGATAATGGTTACTTGGCGTCAAACCTCATCTTTCAGGTATCTCAGGGAGCAATTAATTTTAAAAGAGCCCATTCCTTTATGTAATGTTTTGGATGGCTAAAAAGTAAGGCCAGTTGATGATGACAAGGAAATATATTTATATGCGTTATGAATTTTAGAATAAAACTTGATGGTGTCATTCCCTGGGGAGCAATCGTTATCCAAAGGAATTATGAATTTTGATGTCTGCTTTGGGTTTGTGAATAATTAATCTTGATGGAGTATTAAGATGATTTGGATGGCAAATTGTCACACCAAAATTGATAATGTTGAACGGAATAATCTAAAAAGTAGTTAGGCTCACGTATCAAGAGGTAATGGAACTAATATGGTGATGCTTGCAGGTTATGTAATGAGGTGTGCGCTAAGCGTAGAAGGCATATTAGGCCACATCTAAAAAGTCATTAGGTAGATACGGAAATTAGAGGAAACTATTAAAGAGAAGATTTGTCTATCTTATTTTTCGATCACCAAATGAAGTTGCTGTTGAGGTTGTACTGAGATCGGTAATGATCTTGAGAATTTGAATAGCATCGTTGAAGATATTTGGCAAACTTTGAAATAATCAGAAGTTAATGATTCTATGATTGGGAGTCTTTTAGATTGAGGTATCCGTAAGATAGGGGAAAGATCACTACGAACTACTCTCGTTATCGAGACAAGTATGGTTATGAAAGCCTGAAAGGAGAATCCCTATGAATTTGTTTGAGGTTGATCGAACGGTGAAGCCCTGAATTTTAGTCTGATTCTTGTGAAAAGTTGAGTAGTCTGACTGGAATGAATAAATTGGCATGACAATAAAATACTAAGTTGTTAGATTCTGAAATTTTATCGATAATTGGGAATTGTGACAAGTAGTTAGATGAGTATTCGACTGGAAGAAGGAATATTTGTTTCATTTGATTGACATGGTGAATAAGTGGAGTTGATGATTTGGAATTGATCTTTTAGTGGTGGGAACCCTTTTAGTGTTGAAAAGATACTCGAGGATATTTGTGAAATTTACATCAAGAGGAAATAATGCCCTACAATTGGGTTATGAATTCTAAATGAGATGCAAGGTAAATCAAATTAGGAAATAGATGTTTGGTGTAATTAGAAAATGGACCGCCCCTTTTGAAGTCAGTAAATGACCGTTTGAGAATCTAGTTATGAAATTTTTATGGAACACAAGTATCTTAAGAGTAAGACCAAGCCAATCTATTTTAACGAGAGGTTTAGAGAAAACTGAAATTTGAATAGTCCTTAATGGATTGTATGAAATCGGAAGGGTATTATTTATGTGCCGTTGAGGATGCTTTGAGACCTCCGAAAAGTAGGTTGAATTAATGAGTTGAGTATGTTAATGAAGGCAGTAATGCCCTTAAATAGGATTGGAATTTTATTATTCTACATCAGTAGGTAATCACCCACAAACAAAGTGGGAAAGGAGTTCGCGGTTTAAAATTGTTTCATCCGTAATTGAAATTTGGTGATAAGATTTTTACCTTGAGGATTTATAGATAATACCCTTGAGAGAGTTTGGAACTTTGTTATTTCTGCATCACTCTGTAATTATCCTCAAATCAAGTGTGGGAGGAGCATATAAATTAAAATTGTCTTGCCATGAGTGGAGTTTTGTGATGAGGCCTTACTTGGAGGAATTATGAATACTACTTTGGAGGTGATTAATGCTCTGCAAATCTAAAAGTTAGGAAACTATAAAATGGTAAATTTTGGCATCTTTAGGAGGAAGATGGATGTCAAGATCAATAGTTGATATCGGAAGTCCCCTCTTGAGAATTGAAAAATTGTTTGGGAGATAATTCTGATCTAATAATCTCAAGGATTACAAGCAGTTATGTTATCACGGAAAGGTAACCTAAAGAGATCACAAGCGAGTGAGTATGTTTAAGGATTACAATGATATACCCGGATATTGTTAAGGAAACTTTAGAATTATACTTTTCAACATCGCTTGTGAATCGATGCCCTGGATTAAGCATAAGTTGAATTCCTAGTTAAGAAATTTTTCTTCCATTGATTGAAATCAGCAATTGGAAGTCTCTGTTTAAGAAATTGTGGACACGGTTTTGGGTGATAGCCTTATCTTAGGAGAATTTATTGTTATGTTATGACTAAAGTCAACCTTGGGATTCTGTAAACGGATGGACCTGTTTGAGGATTATATAGATGAACTTCGGTGTCTTGAAAGAGGAATGAATATTGGTACTGATCGTGAATGTTAAGGATCTATAGTTTTGATACTGATAGTGAACCTATGGGTAGGTTCAATAACTTGGGGTAATGGGGTATTGCATTCCTATGTTGAGAAGCAGATTGTGTCTGAAATATGGAAGTTATGAAATTGGAAGTGAGAAGTTCTATGGTCTTGTTTTCGGGCAATCAAAATGGTCCACCCATGGGGATTACAGGTGTTATGTTCCGATTGAACTAGTTGGCTCATCGGTGTGCTAACGAGATTTTAGGTTCCTTAGCGTTGGGGCGTTGAGATTTTGAGGTTGTTAATTGTTAAAGACTTGAGATTCTGGGTAATGATCTAAAATTGTATCGAACCTATGGTAACTATTTTGTGTTGAATTGGGGATCAGTGAGGATTATTTCTATGGTATGGGAATTTTAGAATCAGTTTTAATTAAGGTTACCATATAAGTTGGGTGTTCAGAATGGAATATATGTCTTATGGAAATGTCAAATTGAGGACATACCGACAAATTGCTGAGAATGTAAAGTATCCCACTCTTGAAGATTAATTGTGGCTTTAAATTTATGTTAGGATTTTGACTAAGCTCGGTAAGGGAATTGTGATGCTAGGTTGAGATAGCGACGGTAAGCTATAATCAAGCCATTCAAAACTAAGGATCGATCAGAGTACGCAACGGAAGAGTGATGAATCTGTCTATGTATTAAGGTTTAAGGTAATGTTCAGATGAAACGCTCAATCTCGAGGTCTAGAATTAAATGAAATCTGACATTTTGCTTGTTTAAAGATCCGAATTAAGTTAGAAAAGTAGTTAATGAAATAGGTTAGCATTCGGACTTCATGAATTTGGATCCGGAAAGGATGCGTCAAACAATAAGGATCAAGGCAATTTTGATGCCTATGCTTTTCTAGAATAACCAGCATAATTTAGAAATGAATTGGAGAC
Organism: Nepenthes alata; assembly: GCA_028571085.2. Lineage (NCBI taxonomy): Eukaryota > Viridiplantae > Streptophyta > Magnoliopsida > Caryophyllales > Nepenthaceae > Nepenthes > Nepenthes alata. Next base: position 436 of record JAOVVI020011833.1, on the reverse strand, counting down.
AGTAAGAAAGCTTCCAAAACATGATAATTAGGAGAACCATGGGCTTCGTAGGGGAACCGATTCCAAAAATATGACAAAAGATGAGTAATTAACTTAAAATAGGTAAATTAAGGATGGGTATGTGAGGAATCAGATCGAAAAGCCCAAACATCCAAAATTGGTAAATCGGGAACCGAAATTATAAACTGAGAAACTTTAATTCGTAAATAAGATTCTGTGCTTTAAATTATGTTAATCATGCACTATTAAGGTTATATAATCCAAATTAGGGGCCAATGATGCGAAGAATTGGGTTGGAAGGGTCAAAACGGAACCAAAATGGCAAAAATGTGAAGTATGCTTGCTGCAGGCTTGATGCGGGCCCGACCTGAGCCCAAGTAGAGCTTGAGCGCAAATGGGGGGTGAAAAATAGAATGCACCGCTCCAAATGGCGCTC